>VYZS01069817.1:53757-64066 GCA_013400695.1 Neodrepanis coruscans | reverse complement strand
CTAACCTTAATGATTCTATGATTGTAACATTATCAAAAACTTATAAAAAAATAGAGCAGGTTGGTTATTTTGGTAAATATACCCTACAGCTCAAGCATACGTTTATGCCCAACAGAAAACTGCCTACAGAGGGGTGTTTTCTCCTGCAGCTGCATTGTGTAGCAATTATTTTTCTTCTTTCTAATTAATTTTGAAGCTGAAACTAGTAAACACAATTGTAAAAGGAGTCTTTCACTACCAAAATTTAAAATCACTTGCAGAGGTTACTTGGGCTGGTTTTGCAAGTTCACGTCAGCTATACTCCCTTCTTGTGTTTTGGCATTATGACATGATGTTTAGAACACAAGTAAGAATTTCTATGGATGTAATTAAAAAAATGTTATTTAAACAGTAGCTTGTCACAGTTCCAGAATTATTTTTTGCTGAGGTGAAGAGATTCCAGCTGGCACCTGAACTGAAGTTGTACAAGAAGTGTCTGCACATACAGATATTTAAAGGCAGTCATTGCTTTCTGAAAAGCACTTTCAATTGATACCATGCATCGTGGTACAATTTCATGTGCATATATACAGATAGAGATAGGAAATCAGTGGTAGCAAGTAAGGTATGTTTATATTCATAATAAATGAGCATCTGGGCATGTGAGGTAAACTTGGTTTTAAACTAAGGAACTGAACAAGCAGGAAGTATTGTACATAGAAAATAATGTTTACACTAGGTAAATGCAATCATATCCTTGAAAAGAATTCATTTATATTTAATTGTAAACACAGCAAAGAAATAACCACATCAAATAATTTTAATACCCTTAAAATTCATGGTGGTATACTTACATATAACTCAACATAGAAACAGTAAACTTGAAAGATAATTAAACATAGCAGACTTCACAGATCCAGAAAAATATGTGAATAACCATGCCTTTATTTATTTTTCTAACACTTTCAGCAGTCAGTTTGGCTGGTCACATAGACAGTACAAGACTGCTGTTGATGAGATTTGATTGCTACTATGTATAACTAACAGGGCTACATGTCAGGTATTATTAAAGAGGAACCCAGAAGTGATTTTGTTCAAGGTTGTCTTAAAGACATTTCACTTCTTGAGTTTTTCTTCTTTCTTTACTACACATGGAGTTTTCTAAGCTATGCATACTTTGTACTGAACTAGACATTGTTTAATGTGTAGATTTAAGTCTATTTCTCCAAAATCCATGGAGAGGAAATATGCATTCAAAAGTTATGGAACTTGTTAAGAAAATATTTAACATAGCTCATGTAAATAAGACCTGGATGGTTTTACATATTTCTATGTGTGAAAACCAATTGCAATGTCATGAACTGTTCTATTTTAAATAATGAGGGATGAAAAAGTCAATGTTTATTCTCATCTTCACCCTCCTTTTCATTAATTTCAAATTATGCCTTTTAAGAGGCAGAAAACCTAGGTACCCAGATCTGCAAAGGAAGATGGGAAACAAATACCACCATTAAGGTCTTCTCACGATAGTTTTCCTCACATTCTACCTGAACATAAAGCTATCTCCAAGTCTTTATAGCAGACTCTAAATGCCTGTGGTTGAGGTGATATAATCTGCATTCTGAAAATGCCATGAACTAAAATGATTAATTTAGAGTTAAATCCTAGCAGGATTTGCAATCTGAGCTTTTCTAATCCTAGGTGCCAAGAAAAACCACCAAATTCCTCGCAAATGTATTCTGAAATTGTGATAATGCTTCTGTTAGGCTCTTTCTTTCAATACTTTCCCCTACTTTTATCCAATAAACTAATACATCGAGAACTTGTTTTGACAAGAGATTTTTTTTTTTTTTTTTTTTTGTGGTAGGAATTCTCTGTTAGGGTCCTTCTTCTAAGTTGTTTGCCATTTCATACAATATTTCATAAGTCAGAAAGAAAGTAAATAAAAATTAGCTAGTGATGAGGGCAATTATTAGGAAAGATGGACAAAATTCACATTCCTATCCTAATGAATGTATGCTGAAACCCTATGGATCCTGTACACCTATCTGCAGGTCCAAAATGTTGTGACTTCAACTTCCTTTCTGTGTAATGCAGGGATGTACTTTGGACTTATTTGTACACATTTACAACCACATGTTACTAAGGTAGTTTATCTTGTATTTTCTAAGTATAAGAACATGTAAACAGCGGGTAGTACCACATTACTTCACTGTGGCTTCCTTTGGCCCCAGACAGGAATGTCACTATATATGCAAATTCATTTAAATATTTTGCAGAGACCACGCTTTGAGAAACTTTGATTAGAAATTCAACCAAACACTCTATACAGCAAGTAATAAAGGGCAGCTAGATGTTAATTTGCCTTCTAGATCTTATACTGAAAAAGACAGTAGATATTTTCCTTTTGTTCCATAACATGATGTTACCTCTTTAATAAGCTGATCAGATTACAGAAATGCCAAGATTCATTTCATATGTAAACCCAGAAAATTATCAGCCTAACTGGTACTGAGTTGGAAATTAAGAAGTAAAATGGAGAAAAAAAGTAAGACAATAAAAAACATTTTGGTGCTAACTTATAGAAGCACATCCCTTTCTTTTCTTAAATTGTCCAGATCACATATGTCTTAGTGCTCAGTGGAGCCAAAGCAGACATCAGACAGATTAAGAAAAAAACACTTCTGTAACAAGTTATCCTTGAAGAATTATTTGATCTTCCAGTATTTTCTTTTCTTGCTGCTCTTCTCTCTAAACTAAGAAAACTCTGTTCTGGTCAAGCCCAATGAAAGTTTATGTTCATACTTTTCAAAGCCCAATTTAAAAGAAAAAAACCAAACCAAAACAAACCAACCAAAAAATAAGTAATACTATCTTAATTTGTCTTTTCTTTAAATAATTCAGTTTAGGATAGCTTCTTGGTTTTTAAGTGTTTTTATCAAGCAGGTATTTTTAACTTACTTTCTGTCAAGCATTAAAAGTTTAAAGATAATATGTCAGTAAAATATAGAATTAGTTTCTAAATGTGTCATTTGAATTTTTAATTCTTTGAAACAGTTCCTTACTTGATGGAAATCCACACAGATCTTTATATGAGTTATTTGTAAATCAGCCCTGTGATACTGATAGAAAAAGCAGAATGCAAAATATTAAAAAGATTGGTTTCTTTCTGGAATGACTAGCTGTTTCTGTGTCTACGTGAATATTGAGCTTATAGGAATGACATGATATAGTTATAGACATTCAAAATTTTACTCATCAATGATTTGTACTAAGATGACAGGTTTTAATACAAAACATTTTTCAACAGAGATTCAAAAAATCTGCAAAACAGCAGTTGATTGTATTTGTCAAATTACATCTTTAATTAATGATTGACATCAGAAGGCAGATATTTGCCTTATTATTCAGTGAAGTTATATTAATGGTGAAATTTTTTAGTCTCTTACATTTATTTTTTGGGGAAAAAATAAGGCATATAAGTGTTAATTTAATCCATGTACCATCATTTTATTTGTTATGAGTCTTGTGTCTACTCAAATAACCAGACAATAATAAAGATAAATAAGCACTTGACAGAGCTCTGTAAATACTATTCTAAATGACTGACTCAGACTGAAATTTGTCATATTGTCTAGTATTTAATAATGAAAGTAATTCAAGGACAGTTGCATTCTTCACAAGTCCTTCATCCTTTCAATAGCTTCAAGTTACAAGGGCAGTTTTTAATTGTTTATGTGATATGTCATTTGATTGTCTCCTTCACTCTGTACCAAAAAAAGAACGCATTAAATTAATAACAAGCTTAGGCACAGCTGCAAAGTAACTGCTACAGGATAAGATTGATTTATATCTAAGGTGATGATGCCTGGACTCCAGATAACTAAATAGGGAATATAAATTTCCTACAATGTCTCAGATCATGATCACAAAGTTTGGTATTCCAAACTTTTATTGATACAACAGACTTTGATGTATGGCACTCTGTTATACATTTGTGTGAATTAACTTTGAAAGTATAAAAGTAGATAGGATTTGAGTGACTTTCCAGGATATATTCTTTAGCTCTATCACACATTTATATGGAGCAGCAGGTACTGAGTTTCTACACAAAATTAATAATGAAAAGTACTGCAGACAGAAATAGCTTGCCTCTAGCAAGACTAATGGCAAGGTCAGATTACATCAACTAAATGAGAAAGCCTTTAAAATAAAGTTCATCCCACACATTATGAGCTCTTTCCCTCCTTACAAGCAGATGCTTGGTTTTACAAGTATAAGGCTGCTTAACTGTAAATTCATAGACAAAAAGCAACTGTGATAAAAAAATGATGTTAAAAGAGTAAACAAGAATGATAGACAATGTAAATTAAAAAAGCCAAACAAAGCCAAAACAAAAAAAGTAAAAAACTCCTGCAACTGAAAAAATACAGAAAGTATCTTCTTTTAAATATTCTGAAATGCAACTGCTGTCCATATGTCTGTCGTGGTTTTACCACTAAGAGGCGTGGTACTGACAAGACAGACCCGATAGAAGCAGCACACCCAAAAAAAAGAAAACAAACAAATAACAAGGTTTATTTTACACACACAGAAAACCGACAATAAAGCGCAAAGACAGACAAATTAAGCTCTTCTGGTTCCCGCGGCTAAATGGGAAAACTCTAGGGTAGCGCTAGCTTTTCTGCCAGGGCTCCTGAAAAGGCACTGGGACAATTAGTAAAACTGCGACCGCAGCTCTTCCGGATCCTGCGGCTGGATAGGAGAACTCTAGGGTAGCGCTAGGTTTCTGCCAGGGCTCCTGAAAAAGCACCGGGATAATTAGAAAAACCGCAACCGCCTACCCCCCTTTCCCGGGAAGGAATACCACTGCTGATGAAAAGATGTTGTCCTCAATCTGTGCTGCTGTCGCTGAAGTCACCAATCGGCCTGCGCGCGGAGGCGAAACTCGACGTGGAGGCGAGTAGAGATGTTACCCCGATCAGCTCCGCCGGAGAAAGAGGAAAACGGCCGCCCCGCTCGCCTTTTCATAGGGGACCAATCTTTGTGCATGCGCAGGTGCCCTCCGGGCGCGAACCGTCTCTTTGATTGGACGGTCAGCACCCGGGAACCGCTGCTAGTAAGAGGCTCTGCATGCATGCGTGGAGCGCTGAGCCTGCACTGGAAGTGCGGGTCCCCCGTGGCCCCACCTGGCATCCTGGGGGGTACCAACACCACATCCGGGCCACCACAAGCTGTGCCAACCCCAGCCACCCGCTGCAGTGGCCCCCCAGCTGTGCAAGGTCCACTGACAGCCCTGTCCATTTCATGTGTGCATGAGATGCCGCCGCGCATGCACGGCGCCCAGCTGGGCCGGCCGTATGGCAGCCCCCCCCACCGCCCACCCCAGCCCGCCCTGCAGGTGGGCGCCCGGGGCGGAGGGGAGGCAGAGGTGGGGATCTGCCGCCCCCTTGGTCCTGGGACCCGGCAAGACCTGCTGCCTGGGGGCTCCAACACCCGCCACTGCTCGAGCGGTGCCGGGCCAGCTGGGCCCCCCTGCGCCGGGGGTGGGTGGGGAAAGGGAAAAAGACTGGTTTTAGCTTCAACCCACAACAATGTCCTTAACTTCTAAACACTTTAAAAATTTCAGCATTACCACTCCTTTTGTATTTTGTTAAAGATTCTGAATGTTTAGAAACAAAGATTAATGAAATCAAATGACAGATTCATATTTTCTCTTTTGAAGTATAATAATTCTTTGCAGTTGTTGGTGAGAAAATGCTCTTCTTGCTGAATTTTGATCCTCATGGCTGATTATAGATGTCATTACTTATCTCCCAGGTAAGAAGCTTGCATTTCAAGTCTCTGCCTCTTCAATTTAATTTCTAGTCTTAGTTTCATCCATTCTTAAATACAAAATTAGAGAGAAATGAACTGCTGTCTCACTAAAATCTAATATGCAATTTGAACCAAAGCCAGTGCCAACTAATCTTGAACTAGACCTCCTAAGAAGTGTGGTGCAGGGTAAAATTTTCCCATTAGTTTTTCTCTCTTTAAACTGCTGCCTTATGGCTAATGCACAACTATGGTTGGAAAAGCAGCCCTCAATATTTTGCAAAGCTAGATAAGACCATGATCACAGAAAGTGCAGTTTGCAGAGACCTCTGTGCAATACCATCAGTTGGAAAAAAATGTTACTTTTTGGTACTCAAGAGAATTAAACAAGGTGCATAGATGAAAACAAAACTCTTTGTGATTACTCGAAACCGAAAGATGAAAGACAAGGCTAAAACCATTAACTTTGATCCAAAGTGGTTAAATGATTCATATTTTTTATTTATCATCTCAAAATGGAAATAATAAATAGTTTAATAATTGAAATAATAACAATAAAACAACATCAAGAACAAAAATAACAACAGCAGCAGCAACAAAAACAACAGTAGTATTAGTAGTGATGATGATGATGGTGATTGGTGATGATGATGATGATAATCATACCAATAGGCATGAAAAGTGCCCGAACTCTTTCAAAATAATGAATCTTAGGAAAATAATTACACTATTCTGGGAGGGAATTTCAAAATCTCAGAAGGAATAAGACAAATATTGAATCTTAATAGTACCATGACCTTAGAGACCAGGTAAAACACAGAATATTTGCAAAAAAATTACATCCGTGAAAAAGAAACAAAATTCTCACTCAACTTTATTTTTTCTCTTGGAATAATTATGAGTAGAATGCAAAAGGGAAAATCACAAACTCTTGGTAGATAGTTTTAAACACAGAGTGAAATAAAACCTATAAAAAATGACCAAAAATTACACAGAATATAAATTGGAGATGAAAATAATTATTCTGATATAATAAAAAGAAAGGCTGGTGCAGAACTACACGGGAGTTCTATTTATAGTATCAATGGAAAGAAAAATACAGAGAAAATTCCAGATAGGTTTCTCTCCAGATATCTTGATGCAGTGCTACACATATGTATTAAAACCACAATCTTTACAAAAATGAAAATCATCTTTTTCTACTGCATTTTATAAGACACAAAAAATTTGTTGGGTAATGTTTTTTTTACTTTTTTTTACTTTTTGACTTCAATGATGATAGATTTTCCACCAAGTATCTTGAATAAATCTTTGTTCTAATTATATGACAGCAAGAGAAGTCTAAATTTCAAAATTGCAAAGAAAGATAAGGGTTTTATTTAGATACTTAAATGATATCACTTCACTACTGAGAAATAAATTCAAATTAATTGTAAAAGAAACCAAATTTGTTATTTATATGCTTTTCTAAATGGTTCTAGAAAACGGGAGTAAGATTCAGTTCAGCTCAGTTAATGTGTGACAAATTCTGTTTAGACACATAGTAATTCTCTGGTTTTGATTAGAAAAGATATTGTACAGAAATAGTTTTCAGAGTTGATTTTATGACTTGTATTTGTTCATTTCACAGTTAATAATTTTGTTTATTGATTAGTTTGTTGCCTATGGATATAAAAAGAGAACGATGTGCACCAGAAGCAAGCTATATGTATTTGCGGATAGAATGAGGATAAATACACACACATACACAAATACCACTTACAAGGGAATGAGTCTAAGAATCCATACCACTTACATAACTTTTTTAATGACAAATAGTATAATAAACTGACAAACATGTGCGCCTGGTTAGGGATTTCCAGCAACTTCTTATTAGAAAACCTGAGCTATAAACCTATATAGAGCCAGACAGAAGACTGATTCCTTATGCCCATGTGATGGGGTTAGACTCTTACTTTTCTTCATATTTCTTCTAGTTTAACTTTTTAAGTGATAAAACCACGTGTAAATAGTGTGTTACCATTGTTGGATGGTAAAGAGGAAGACAAAAATTTAGCTCTGCAAGGTTTGAGTAAGGACTTGAATGTAGGTTTTCTGATGCTGAGGAAGAATATATAATTTTATATATATATATATATATATATATAGTACATGTGTGTATATATATATATATATATATTTGTGTGCATGTGCTATATATATGTACACAATCCTGGTGAGTGGATTGTGAAACCAGTATGTCTTGAACCAATGAACATCAAATATAACTCGAAGACGAGAAGCTGAACAACAGCTGTAGAAACAGGCAACAAGTAATCATGCTTATTAGCTGAGATCAGGTTCAAATCAATTAGCTAAAAATAGTGGTTTGAATTCAGACTTTTTACTTTCCTTAGGTATAGGAAAATGATTATTTCAAGAATCCCCATCTCTTCTTTCTTACTCTTTATTATTTTCTTTGTTTAAATCCTGTAAGAATTAAAAATTGAACTATTGACCTTCGTAATTAAAATCTCAAATAGATTTGTGGGGCAGTAAAATAATTTTGCATTTTGTTTTTAACTTTTGATTAAAAAAAAAAGTGAAATTGAAGATCTTGCCTGCCTTTCAAAATAGAATGTAAATTATACTAAGTTTTTCATCCAAACAGCTAAGCTTTTCAAACACAACGGAAACACCATCTATGTAAAAAGAGCCATAACTATTCTACCACTCTATAATAAATAATTAATTATTTGTTTTATCTAAAGAAGCTTTAGAGAGAAAAAAAGCATTTCTACATGTATGCAATGTGATTACATTCCAGGTTAAACTATAAAAGAAAACAGAAATCTCTATACTATTAAATTTAAATGTTGCTTTGTCACAAAATTGTGATAATACCTTTACAATTTAAACAAAACTACTTAAAAGTCTGACAGGCAAAAGGAGATTTAGGGCACATTGAGTGTTCAGAACAGAAGAGATAAGAATGATGAATTACCAGTGATAACAAGTAAAGACTATCAAGGTACAACTTTTCTTCTAAAATTCATTATTTTTATTGTATACATTGAATTACTGAGTCTTCTCAATAATATTAATTTTCCCTAGGAAATTCCCAATGAATTCAGAACAGAAAAAATTCTTGGCTTTCAACTCAAATTTCCTTATTGTCTTTGATGTATAGCAGTCAGGAATTAATTCATTGATAACCAGTGTATGACTCAGAATAGAATATGAATTGGACTATCTAAATTAAATAGAAATTAAATTTCTTTTAAAGGGTCTCAGAAACCACAAAACTCTGTAATAACACACTAAAGAATGGGTAAAAGCACTGCACAAGAGCATGAAGAGAGGAGTGAGAATATGTGAGAAAAAACGATGGTCAATGAAAGAGAGGAAGAAGATGTTTCAGATGCTAGAGCACAGATTCCTTGCAGCCCCTGAAGAAAGTCTGTGACGAAGATGCTTGTCTCTCTGCAGCCCATGGAGGCACTTGGTGGAACATATATCTACCCTGCAGGCCATGCAGAACCCCTTGCCAGAGCAGATGGATGTGCCTTGAGTGAAGCTGCAGTTCAGGGAGACCCCATGCTAAAGCAGAATCCTGGCACAACCTGTGACCTGTGAAGTAAGAAGCCCATGTTGGAGCATTACTCTTGGCTGGACCTGTGATGCTGTAGAGAGCCCACACTGGAGCANAGAAGTCTAAATTTCAAAATTGCAAAGAAAGATAAGGGTTTTATTTAGATACTTAAATGATATCACTTCACTACTGAGAAATAAATTCAAATTAATTGTAAAAGAAACCAAATTTGTTATTTATATGCTTTTCTAAATGGTTCTAGAAAACGGGAGTAAGATTCAGTTCAGCTCAGTTAATGTGTGACAAATTCTGTTTAGACACATAGTAATTCTCTGGTTTTGATTAGAAAAGATATTGTACAGAAATAGTTTTCAGAGTTGATTTTATGACTTGTATTTGTTCATTTCACAGTTAATAATTTTGTTTATTGATTAGTTTGTTGCCTATGGATATAAAAAGAGAACGATGTGCACCAGAAGCAAGCTATATGTATTTGCGGATAGAATGAGGATAAATACACACACATACACAAATACCACTTACAAGGGAATGAGTCTAAGAATCCATACCACTTACATAACTTTTTTAATGACAAATAGTATAATAAACTGACAAACATGTGCGCCTGGTTAGGGATTTCCAGCAACTTCTTATTAGAAAACCTGAGCTATAAACCTATATAGAGCCAGACAGAAGACTGATTCCTTATGCCCATGTGATGGGGTTAGACTCTTACTTTTCTTCATATTTCTTCTAGTTTAACTTTTTAAGTGATAAAACCACGTGTAAATAGTGTGTTACCATTGTTGGATGGTAAAGAGGAAGACAAAAATTTAGCTCTGCAAGGTTTGAGTAAGGACTTGAATGTAGGTTTTCTGATGCTGAGGAAGAATATATAATTTTATATATATATATATATATATATATAGTACATGTGTGTATATA
>VYZS01069817.1:26704-45034 GCA_013400695.1 Neodrepanis coruscans | reverse complement strand
TTTATATTGCTATGTACTCTTGCATATTCATGGTAGTTATAAAGCAAATCAAAATTCAGGATATTTACAGTTCACATTTAAGGTTTTGTCAATTAAATCATCCCAATATCAGACTACATCAAAAGTTTAAATTATGTAAAATATGAATATGCTCTTTGCTATACTACAATTGTCACACAGTACAGTCTCAAGTTAGAGAGAAGAGTTACTTAACTGCCAAGAACCTAGCTAAGTTGACAGGATAACTCCATAAAGACCTTCCAAAAGATGTTAATTTTCCTTGCTTACATTGAGACTACAGATGTTTATTTTAATGGGTAAGTGATTCAGATTGGTGCCTGGTTTAGAAATTTTATATAGTCACAGTGAGTAAAGGTGTCATATAAACTGTGAGTTAAACCAGGTCATCCAAGCGTTTTCATCGTGTTCCAGCAATAATCATCCACCTTTGCAGTGTAGGAAATATAGGAATGAATGTAGGAAAAAAATAGCATGAATCTATGCTAGTACTTTGGTTTGACTCAGGAATGCACTTCTGAGGTAAATCTTGCAGCCATTCCCACTAACCATGATTTTGTTCATCTTGTGGAGTTGTCTTCAGTCTTTGAACTGGATTCCTTCCTAAAGCAAAAAGCAGTGTCAGCTATTAACAAGCACTCAGCTCAGGAAACCATTCTGGAGCCTGTTAGCATTAACTCCCTTGAAATACATACACTGTCCATGTTAGGTTCTTGACACTAGCTGTTTCACCGTAACGATCTCAGTTTGGCTGAATTATTTACTGATATTAACATGGCTATGCTAGCTCAGTTTCTGTTGTTCCAAGGTTAGATAAATTATGCCTATTTAAATTACTGCATTTCTGATTCTAATGTAGTTGTCTAAAAATTTCAAGACAAGTAAAATTTATGTTCTCTGTGGTTCCCATTATGGCTTTCCAGATAATTGGTTTGAGTAACATGTGAGTACAGATTTACTGTCAAAGCTTACACGTCATAAATTCTCATGACTACCCAATTCAAGTCCAAGTGGATACAGAAGATCACTTTCATTGTGCCAGAGAGAGGATCTGAGGCCCAGTAGTGTGAAGATGTAAGTTTTCTAGGCAAGTAAAGACCTGGAATAAAAGGAAATAAGGGAGTAAAATCTGACTGAAGACTTTACAGTTGGAATGATATCTGGATGTCAGACAACCTCTCCATCTCTTCTGAAGTCTGGCAATAAGATATTTTCCACCAACTGCTGCAACAACTTTACAGAAAGAAAATAGAGCAAATTGAGCACAAAATTAAACAAAGCATGTCTAAGATAAGATTACCTGCCAGTCCTGCTCAATAGCTGTATTCCCCAACTCCTGAAAAACAGTTCTTCCCCATTTTTCTTATTGAATGAAATTGTGTAGATCTCCTTCTTCTATATTGATTGACTTGCATGAATTTTATTTTCATGTACTTTCAGCTTTGTTTCAATAGAACTTTTTTTCCTCTTCTCCAACTATTTTCCTCAATAGGAATTTTATGCATAATGTGCCAGTACAAAGCAAAGGATCATAATAGGTTAATATGGTTAATAACCTTGAGGCGCTCTAGGCCAGTTAATACATTTTAAATGTTCTTATGGGACCATCTTATCTGGAACTAGAGAACAGAAAAATTAAGATCTGAGAAAGCAGCTGAACTTTTTACACGAGCCATCTAGTCAGTACTGGCTGCATGGCTGCAAGTCTGAGGTACTTTGTATGCAAAGTCAAAAAAATCACAAAATCCTTTCTGTGTTTACCCTATCACAAGGTGAATGTGAAAACCATTGTGCTTAATTCTTGCTGACAAATACTTTCACCATATTGGCAAACAGTCAGCTACAGCTGAATAGAACAAAGCAGCTGCTTGCAAAGCTCAGCCAAGAGCTAATAACTTTTAGTCTTCTTTCTCCTCTGCAGCTCACTAAGGGATTGTGTCAAAAAGTCAGACACGTATTTCAGATACCCAAAAGAGACATTGTTGCTTTACCATTCTTTTTTCTGTACATGCTCATGGAAGAACGTCAATTATTCCCCAGATACAGACTGATTACGTGATCTGTTCGCTAAAGAGTCTGAGAAATCTTGACGGGATACTGCTCTGAAACTGCTATACTCTGCATGATGGTAATAAGATTGTCTTGGGGCCACTGACTTGCTCTTGCCTTTCAGAGATTGTCCTTCATTAATCCTGAATATCTCTCATACCAAAAAATTCTTGGCAGAGCTGTAATACACCAAATACAATGAAAATGCATCCCTTACATAGGCTCACTATTACTTCTCTGACCAAAATCAAGCTATGTGTACTCATCTCAAGAGCAAGATTTTGAATTGGCCCTTAATGATTTTGTGAAAGGCAGTCAGATAGATAGCAGAAACCATGCTTGAACCTCCATAAAACCTCTAATTGCAGGCCGAGTGTGATTCACTGCTTAAACTATGAGTCTACATATGTTATGTTGATTGCTTTCTAAACACAGAATTCTAGAACAATTCTCTACTGAACAGGATTAAAAATAAATCATATAGAATTTGGCTTACTATTTGAAAAATATGATGATAACTCTTTTCTAAAGAGAGTAAAAATTGACTTTGTATTCTTTCTTCAGAAGAAAAGGGAAAGTACTCACTGACATAGATTCTTGTACATTAAAGAAATGGGATTAGATCTTGAAAAGTATCATGAAACTCTTTGTGGTATAAGTCCTTTCTCTAATTAACGGCTCTTGATTTTGCCATTTAGGTTATATTTTCTTCTAACTTTGGTAGGAAACAAAGGTAGTAGATTATAAACAAGAAATCATAGTTATGGTGCTTTCTTTTCCTGCAGTGTTAGTTATTCAGGTGGTGGTTAAGCTGGGATTGAAGTTGCCTCATCTGTAAAGCTGTGTTTGTTGTCTTCATAGAAATTATTAAAGGGCATAATTCAAGTTTTATTCAGCTAATATTTCTGAATTACAGTAATATATCTTCATTCAGGCTCTATCTTATCCCTCCATAGTCAGTTATGTTCTCTTTGTCAACAAATGATAACTGTACTGGCAGATAAACTCTAGGTATTCTGTAGATGTAAGGGCAATAGCAAGCTACTCATGCAGGACTTGATTTCACTTAAGTGCACACACATACGGAGTATGTTTACTCACTTGAAATACAGGAAAAATGAATTAATATCCACTTCCATTTAGGCTTCTTTTTTAAATTTGATAGTTAGAAGTTTCAGATTTCAACACATAAAATGTCCATGAGGATTAAAACGGGAAGGGGGATGGCAGGGAAAGGTAGGTCATGTGAATAAAGAAGATTGCAAAATTAAAAAAAAAAAAACAAACCCAAACAAAAAACCCCACCCAAACCCCAAAAACTAAAACCAGCATAAAACTAACTCAAAATTTCCTTAAGAATACTGAGAACTCTGATTTCACAGGATTTATTTTAATGGTTCCTGCATATTAGACACCTTGTTGCCCTTTCTGTAATAGCTTAAGATTCAGCGATCCATTTCAAACACTTTTCTTCTGTATAACATTTATTCCTGAAAAGTATATAACTATTCAAATGGGGTGAATTTAAAAAATTTCCAGAAATTTAACAAAGGCTGTCGGTTATATAATTTTCTCTTTCATTTCTTTTTTCAAGGTCGGTAGTGAGCTTTGCTCAGATTTTCCTCTATCTGAAGAGAGTGACTTGACAATGCTTGCAGCCTTAAATGAGATCTCCAGGATCAGTTAATTAAACCCCACCTGTCTCCTGTAGATTCACTGAGCACTGAAGCTGGAGCAGCAGGCAAAAACAGAATTAGTGGAATGTTTGCAGCTGTTGATAAATAAGGAAAAGAAATTTTTTTGTCTTGCAATATTTTTGTTAGAATTGAAGTAATGTTTTGTTAACAGACTCGATGGTCTGGAAAGTGGGATAAGAAGGAGAACATCATAAGAACTGAATTGCTTTGTTTCTGTATTTGGTTGTTGGTATATAATTATGCACCAGTCAGTTTAGAACACTGCAAATTGCTGTCCCAAAGACTTTTGCACATTCACTGAACAGTCATAGGCTATTTTATATTGGGTTTTTTTGAATGTAATTATATACTTTGCCTTTGTGATCAAACTACTTTGTCACACTGGCTTATTTCAACTATTTGTTAGCAATGTGTCAACATGGGATCTAATATCTATAATTTTTTTCTATGCCAACTCAAGAAACAAGCTCTGGACATTTTCTGGGCTCTGTGGGATGGCAGGGCGGTGCTGGGCAGGGGTGGGGGTGCACAGCTGGCAAGGGTCAGAGAGAGACCTCAGCTCAGTTGTCCCCGTGGTATGTCCCTGTAACTCAAACAGCCTCCTTCAACTGCAAAAAACACATGGAACTCATACTGTTGTAAAACTCTGGAAGTGATTTTCCATTTTGGTCTAGCTTTTTTTTTGTTTTGTTTTTTTTGTTTGTTTGTTTATTTGTTTGTTTGTTTTGTTCTACACCAAAGTGCAAAATTACATCACCTATAAAGAATAATAAAATTTCATAAGAAAACTCTGCAGTGAACTTTTTTGTAATTCAGACCAGTGAGTCTATAAAAGTTGAAAAGCTCATTTCCAATTGCCAAGTAAGTTCAGCTTCCTTCACAAGTCTTAAAGGGATTCATGAATCATAGGAGTAGCCTAAAACACTTTACATAAACTCTCACAACTTAGCCAGTGGAATACTAAAACACAATAAGCAATGGGATCACAAATACATCAAACATGCCAGTTACAGAATAAAAGAAAGCTATTAGCCCAAACTAATTTCCACTTTATTAAAACAAAGGGAGGAAAAAAAGGCTTTTCATTGCTTTCTAAAAAATAATTCTAAAATTAGGCACTGTAAAGAAGTGCCTAATCAAGGCAAGGCTGTAATCAGACTAATAACTTCTTCATTGACGGATTGGGCTAGGAAATGTAACGCTAAAGTCCAAAGAGAGCACTTTAAATTGCATTCCTCTCACATATACATAGAAAAGTCAACTGTAACTGAACAGAGCAGATTTGATTTTCTATATTCTATGTTATCTAAATAAGAAGATCTGTGAATGACACTAAGGAAAGGACTCTAAATCTCAGTGCTAAAATCCACCAAGGAGATTCGAATGGCATATGCTTTTCACTGGAAAAAATGAAACTTACTTGAAGAAAAAGGAGGAATCACCTTTAAAAATGAAAGCAAGGGAATGGAATTTTTTGCAATGGAACTAAAACAAAACCAAACTTTTTCTACAAGAGAAAAAATAAAAATGAGCAAAATGGAGGATTGATTTGATAAAAATATTATTGCTGCTGACAAGAACAAATATCTAATTTTGATGTTTGAAACTTTCTGAGTCTTTTAACTTGTACATATTGCTAGAGTTAAATCCTGAAGGTACACAGAACAGTATCCTTGAACCACCTACTAGCCCACAATTTTTATATCTCAGCCCTTATGATTCACTGATTATTTCTTCATGATTTTTCTAAAGTGTCCTGGTTTGGACAGTAGGAGGCATTATAAAGTGACGAGAGATCCAATAGAGTAAACAATAACCAAAAGAATTAATTTTACAAACAACAAAAACCTGACAATAAACCCGCAAAGGGGACAAACTGTGCTCCTCTAGGCTGGCTGCTAGGGCTGATGGAGCAGGAGAAGGAAGGGACACTGGCCCATGAATGGTGCGAGTCTAACTCCAGGGTTCCTGGAAAATATAAAATATGAAAAAAACTTTAGGCCCAAAGGGAGAGATACCACTTCTAGTGAGCAGCGTTGTCCTCAGCCCTGCACTGCCTCTGCTGTCGATTCAGCTGTGCTGCTGCCCAGGCTGCAGGAAAGAGCCGAGAGGGCAGAGGAGATGAGCCAAGATGCAGCTGGAACAAGAGCTAAGCCTCAAAGAGAAGAGGCAGGACTTCCATGCCTAGCTTTTATAGGGTGCTTGTTCTCGTGTTATCTCAGGGCACCCCTCTGGAGCAAGCCTCCTTCTGACTGGATAGCAGCACTGAGCATCTCCTTCTCCCTGACACTTCACCATGAGGCAACATGTTGGCATTCCTGCCAAAATGCCTCATGGCCGTGGTTCGCTGGGGAGGAGGGGTCATTGTCATCACCCTGCCAGCGCCACAGGGTTCCCCGAGGGTCCAGGGTCACCCACAGCACAAATCTCTGCTACCCCGGGTCTGCTCTGCACAGCAGTCCCAGCCTGGGCTGACCTTGCTCCGTGTGCCAGTGCGGCCACTGCCAGTGCCCACTGCCAGCATGCACGCGACACTGGCAGCTATACCTGCTGCCAGTGTGTGCACAACACTGGCAGCTGCACTCACTGCCAGCGCCACTGGGAATCACGGCACCACGGGCTGAGCCGCATTCTCATGGCTGGGCAAGGAAAGCCGGTAGCTGTACCCGCCACTGCTCAGCCCACCCCAGCAGCCATGGGAAGCCAGCCCACCACTGCCACCGTCACTGTTCCACATGCACCAGGAGGAGGCTGCTCTATGGATGGACCAGGAGCTGCTGCAAGAGGCCCAAGACCCAGCAGTGCCACCACTCCTGTGGGGCCAGGGAGACTGGGTGAGGGTCTGTGCCCACCTGGTGCATTCCACAGGGCTCTGGGAGACCAGCTCGCGCTCCACCCATCACTGCCTCCACACTGCCAGAGGGCTGCCTCCCACAGCCCAAGCCCACTCCGGTGCCTTGGGACCACCAGGACCAGGGCCAGTGGTGAACGCACATCAGTTAGCTGCACAGACCCAGAGGCAAACTGCAAACTGCTGAGATTCATTCGCTCCAATTTGTTTTTCTTGCACAACAGAAAAAAAAAAAAAGTTTTGATAGCCCAGGTCCTCCCTCTTCCTCCCAACCCCCAGAAAACCAAATACCCCCCTCCCACTCCCTTCCGTGTCCTCCCCCCACCCCCAGAAAGATAGCCACCCATTCCTGCATGGAAAAGGGGGAAAGGGAAAAACACGTTTTAAAAGCAAGAACATTCTTTCTCCCCACAACATAAAGAAATGTCCATGTTACATTCTTTAAATTTTATACAGCAAATGTTATTTTTAAGACCTTTAGGGATCCATTTATATCTTGGGAGAGCATGAGAGAATAGTAGGAAGCAGTAGGATAATTTAACTTTTTTAAAAAGTTACATCTTACAAAAGAAATTTATACAATCTAAGGACATACAGGAACAGTTTTTAATGAAAAAAAATACCTCTTTTGCCTTTTGAAATAACAGCTTTATGGGGACAAAATGTCTGAACAGTTTTGGTTTTTTTTAGACTTTTCTCCTTTTGTTTGTGTTTGCAATGCTGTAAAACATAGGCAAACATTCAACATTCCACCTATATTCTATGACTGTATAGCTTGAGAAAATGAATTATCAAAAAATCATTATGGAAAAAACTCCTTCCATTACTAAGTGTGTTTTAATTGAAATTGTTAGAGAAAATTATTTAATTTCCAGAGTGTTTGTCCTGGTTTAGGACAATGTTAGGTGTTATCAAGAGATGAGAGACGTATAGAAAAGGTAACAATTTATTGAATATATGGGGGAATGTGAGTATGGATGGGTGTAAGGATGAGGATATGAATGTACTGATATGAATCTGTTATTGAGGTGGTGAACCAAAGGGAAATAAAAAAACCCAAAACCAAAACCAACAAATAAAAAAACTCAACAATAATCAATGTCCCTGGAAAACATTTGTCCCTTATGCCCCTGGCGGTCACAATGTGATGTGGTGCAGGAGCTGCAGTCACACCTTGGGAGACCCTTTGGAGCATGGGGTGGTGCAGTTACTCTGTTTCTGCCGTCAGAGGGCGCTGTGTGTCAACAGGGCCGGGTCTGGAGTGGAGCAGCCATGTGGAAGCAGGGAAGCTAAAATGGAGGATGCCAATCCCAGAAAGACAAGCACCCTCCCCACAGAGGGAATGGGCTACCAACGCCTACTCCAGGGGCTGAGAAGGACAAGGGGACCCCCCCAAGAGCACAGAGGGGACTTATAGGTGGGGGCACACCAACTAGAGCTTCTGTGGAGAAGCTGCAGTATTCCAGAGGCTGCAGTGTCTGTGAAGAGGTTTTTCTAAGTGGTCTTCTCAGCTGGAAACAGTGTCAACCTCAGGAATCATAGGGAGAGGTGGGGGGCAGCAGGAGCCATGCTGGTTTTCTGGGCGAGCAGTGCTGAGAGGGAGCACTCTCTTCCTGCCACAGAGCCGAAAAGAGATGAAGAACTCCTCCCTCAGGTCTTTTATAATCCCGGTCCACTCCCAGAGATCCCTGTGTGGCCTCGGGAGTCTCCACCTTCCTTCTCAGGTATCCCCCCCGTGCCCCAAGGGGGCTGATGGGAAACCGAGGAAAAGAGTTATCTCTTGTACTCTGCCAGGCTGTCTCTGCCCCTCACTAATCTGAGGAGTCTTCCTCTTTGTTCCCCCAAACAACCACAGTGTTTTAAGTGCTTCAGGATCACTTGTGAGAAATAAATAAATAAACATACATATAAGTCTTTTGAACCCTTTCTGTAAAAAGCAATTACAGGTAAAGATTAGTAAATTTCTTTTGATAGAATCCCTAAAGAAACATATAAATTTTATATACATGGCAACATTATTTTTCTCATAATGATGATAAAGAATGACAAAAATACTTTATAGCAGACTGAAATGTGTTGAAGTAGAAGAGTATACTATATATCTCAAGAGACAGAGATTTATACTGCTATTAATTCATTCTAATTTTGGCAGAGTTTCAAAATACTGCCAAACCAGATGTGAGAGGGAATTTGGAGGGCTGTGGGTTGCTTCTGTTGTTATTTTCATTTGTCCTTCTTGTGGGCTGATGCCAACATGGAATCTCTAAATTAGGAAGCTGAAATAGGAATGTATATGACAGTACTTTGGTTAGCCAATCATACCAGTAAGTATCATTAATAGGACAGAGTAGGATTATGTCGCAGCTGGAGACATAATTACTGTATAAATTACTCTTTAATAGCTTCTGTGCTATGTACTAGGGAACATGTGTCTCAGTTTTATCAAGTAACCTACTGAAAATATCTCCCAGTAAATTCAGCTGTGTAACTGAAGAGGCAAAATATTGCTCATGTTATTTTTACATTGTTCTATCTGAACACAAAGCTTTCATTAAGTTCTATGAATTTGTTGTGGAACAAAAAAATTAATCTTGTATGACTATACAATTTTCTGACACACAAAATGAGAAACATATTGTATTCTTCGACCTTCTACCTTTCAAAATTTCTCAGCATGAAAAATGTATCTAGCCCAAAATGGTACTCTCCTGAGTAACAGCTGTGGAGTCACATAACTCAAAATTTAGTTCAAGATCTGTAAGCATTAGTGTCTCAAAAGTATTGGCCTGAATATCAGTTTCAAGTCAGATGAAACTAAATGTCAGTCCTAGCAAGGGACTAAATGTATCACATTCTTTTTTTGGATTTGATGAAGAAATGAAGTAATGCCCTTCCATCTTTTCCTGGTTTCAATTTTCTGCCTTCACCCACCCCCCTGCTGTCATTGATGAAATCCTATTTTTAGTTCTGTTGAAGCCTTAATCCTGTAAGCCATTCAGTCTATTCATGATCTAGTAAATGTCCTTGAGCAATTGTTTAATTTAATTAAAAACATTAAAAATTAGATACTTGTCTATATATTTTCTTGATCTAATAGTTAGCCCTTCAAAATATCAACAAGACTTTGGTGCCACTAGGCAGATCTTAGTCAGGATTGAGACTTATCTTACTTTTTAAGTAAGAATTTTTAAGTGAGACTTATCTTACATTTTAAGCATGAGCTCAAAATCAACAAACTGAAACAAAGCAAAGTTTAAATACCTTTTCAGTGGGGAGGGAGTGGGAAATAAATAATTTTTTTTATTTCTCCATAAACCCATTCATTTGTTTAGAGAGTGAACGAATGGATACTATAATTGCTATTAATAGATTTTTTTTTAGGAAATGCAGACCTTTAAAGCATACTAGGAAAGGAGAGACAGTTGAAACCTTTTTTATCATATGTTGAAGCTGTTGTGTGAAATATGACAGATTGACACCAAAAGTAGACTGAAACTTAAAAAGTGAATAGTAAAATCTGATCATTGTAACATGGGGTGCTCTTCATATATACAGATACAGCTGTTATGTTTTCAGAGATGTACAGTGCTATATAATAATGTTTTCTAAACTCTATTAATGCATCTTTTATCTAGAACTTATCCACGAAATGGTATCTTGAAGAGCTGAAAAGATTATAAAATTAGATGCAGATATAATATTGACACTGCTATTAATATTGGTCTTCTATTCTAATAATTCTAAATAGAAATAGTAAATACTTTCAAAAGTATTCCCTCCCTCTCCCTCAATGTTTGAAATTGAAGTGAGAAAAATTTCTGGTTTTGGGAGAAAAAACCAAACTTGCTTTCAGAAAGTCATTTATAGCAAAATTTTAAATGTCCTGAAAGCTCTTGTTTATTCCTTGAAGAATTTTTCCCTTTGTTCATTGTTTACATTAAAGAAGGTAATTCACTGATGCAATTGCTGTACAAGAATCCTCCAATAAATAGGTAGAATCATAGATAGATGGATAAGCAGATATAGAAAAAAAAAAGTATATTTTATATATAAATGTATGTATAATATATTTTTATATATATTGTGCATTACATATATATATGCACAAAGAGAAAGCGTCAAAAGGATGGAGCCAGGCTCTTCTCTGTGGTGTTGAGTAATAGCAAGAGGCAATGGGCAGAAATTAATGTACAGGAAGTTCCACCTGAACACGAGAAAGACTTTCTTTTCTGTATGGGTGACCATGCACTGGAACAGACTGCCCAGATAGGGTGTGAGTCTACCTCGCTGGAGATATTCAACAACCATCTGGACATGATCCTGTGCAATATGCTATTCGATGACCCTGCTGCAGCAAGGAGGTTGAACCAGATGACCCACTGTGGTCCTTCCAACTTTACCCATTCTATGATTCTGTGATATATATCTACACTGATCTATGATGTCCTAATATATTGTTATTTATACAAAACCACACAGTGTATATTTTATCCTGTTAGTGGATTTCAAAAATACCAACAAGATAAAAAAAAAAACTTTAGTGTAATTAATGAGATTAATGAAATTATTAATTGAGAAATGTAATGCAAAAGCAGACTTTAAATAAAGTAGCTCCATTCCATATATAGTACCTGTGAAAATAAATTTGTCTCAGTAGCAGACTCTCTTGTTTCAATACAATGATCTGGATCTTTTCTGCTCTCAGAGAATTCTTTCTGAAAGAAAAAAATAAACACTTGCTTTATGATCTGCTTAGGTTTGCAAAACGATCTTTTTCCCTCCATCTCCTTGTACTAATTCAACATTAAACATCAAGCAGAAGTAGCAAAGTCAGTCTTATGAACTGTCAAAATATTTTCTAATTATGTCTTTTGCTGTTATTCTTTCTCACTTCGAATGGTTTTAGTCAAAATCATAATTAACACAAGTATATTGTACAGTAATTTGAGTCTTGCCTGTGACAAGTCTAGAAGTGTGAGAAAGAATTACAAATGCCCCTGGAACAGCTACTCATTATTATGTAACAGTTTAGGCTTAAAGAACTGACAAAATATTCAGTTATAACTGCATTTTAGCACTGTGATTATGTGTGAGGACTCAGTTGAAACTAAAACTAAAACAAATGCTGATTCTATTAAGTAATGGACTAGATTATACTAACATATTTTAATATACATCCATTCTCTCTCCAAAATAAACAAAAATACTAAATAGAAGATTTTTTCTTATAAATGGCAAATTTTAAAATATGATTAAATTTTGAATTTTTTTTCAACCCTTTCATAATATTATCATAGATTTATGAGGGTAGTTTATTCTCTGCATGAATAGCAGTAATATGGTAATGTAATTGTCCTTATTTAGAACAAATATTGTGGGGTTTATGCAATAATTATATTTCACGTAATCAGAAATGGAACAGAGTCAGCAAATTTTGGCTCATTTTTATACATGTCTAACTTCTTTATGTTGACTTGAGCAAGCTTTGAGTGAGTCTCCTGAAACTTTATTACAGGTTATTGCTTTATACAACCACTCATGTATTTGTGTATTTCTTTTAAATAATCACTTATTAGCATCCTGAAATGTTCATTCTTTCCTAGGTAACTAGGAAGTTCCCACAACTTTGACTTTTTAAAAAATAGTCATAATCTTATGTTTAGATCACAGAAATCAGTAAATTAAAAGCAAATGGGTGACAAAGGTAGACAGAAGATATAATTGCAAACCTTTTCAAATATTTTCAGTTGTTTGGGGGTTGTTTGCTTGCTTCTCATTATTTTTTTGATTAAAATTTAATAAATAAATGTAACAAAAATATAACAAATATAAGTCACTTTATAATTGAGTGGGCAAACTTTAATACTCATAAATCAAATTCAAAAGATAATTATATGCCAGTTTTTTCCAAATAATATCAGCAGAATTTGTCCACTTCACAAAAGGAAAGGGCAGATCAGTTTTCAGTCTTCTTTTTGTAGAAACTTAAACCACTTGGCTTCCTTTTGTCATATAGGAAGGACAAAAAAATAGGAATAATGACCTAATATTTCTGGAATCACAAAAATTGTTTGAATTACTAAATTCCTGCTATGGGTGACTATTTCTTTTTCCTTGAAACAACAGCTACTAGATTTAGAGTCATTTATGTCTATTTAAATGTGTTTAGTTTTTATAGAGCTAATCGTGTTCACTACCAGCCAGGAAACATGAGCTCTAGTATCTGAGTACACTGTGACCTGTGATCATCATATCCCATTATTACCCACGCTAGTAGAAAAAGCAGCTCTAGGTAGTAAAGTATGTATTTGTATTTCGTAAAATAACAGGAGGTGCTAATATGAATGAGAAATAGGATCTTGATTACTTGGTTGTTTGTTTTACTGCAGAACACTTAAAAGATTACATCACATTTGTTGAGTTTGTTTTCCCCATAGGGTTTCCTGCGACAGAATTGTAACTTTGTCCTTGCCAAGAAAAGTCAAACAGAATATTAAAAAGGCAGCAGAGCATATACCAGAACAACTGCAAATGAGAGAGACAGAATGAAAACTTACCTTGCAAGTAATATAGATTTAGCAGCCTTCCTAGACTGAAAGAAGACTAGGTAGGTAGGTAGGTAAAAGTCAACACACACTCCTCCTCCCTCACCTCCCTGAGGAAAGAGGAAACTGTAATTAGTGCATTCAAAAGTAAGTAACTATTATAATAAAGATAGTAATCTTTTTAAACATTCATCTGCAAAGTCATTCGAAGTAAAGATATTTTTCAAGTTTTTATGTATCCCTCTGCTAATAGTTACAAAGGATAAGTTCTGTTCCAGCATAAAAGATATTCTAATACATAAGTAAATAGAGATATAATTAAAGATATTAAAAAAGTTTAATTTTTTGCATAAGTTATATTTCCAGAACTAGTCCATATTTCTATTACTTTCTTCTGAAATTAGGGAAGGATTTGAGGACAATAGTGAGATCAGGTTGAGGTGTGCTCCTGCATACTTTAAATCATGGTCCCAAGTGAAATAATTATACAGTTTGCAAAGAACTTTGCATTAGTATGTGAAATAATACATTGTTAACGTCAGATAACTTTTCTTAACTTTCTACAAATTGACTGTATGTAATATTTTCTTGAGATATTCTCTTTCCAAATTGTTGTACTGCAATCTAAATAAGGTCTTTCTTCCCCAAAGATATAATTATCACCTTCCACATATCTGCTCCAGCACTTATATTCATCTGCTTTTTTCACTTTCTATTAACATCTTATGGTTTTATTTTTAAGAATAATAAATATGAGTAGAATCAGGAGTCCAGATCTACAAAATTGTTTGAACACCTAAGTGGAAACTAACTGCCAAAACAAAGACCAGTTTCAGTGTTGCAATCACAATATTTTAAGGATACCAGCAAAAATTTTACATATATGTAATTATTTTCAGAAAACCATGAGCACACAAAACAGTTTATAGGAGCTCTTTGCATATGAATATATTTTTCCATCAGTTAAAAATCATGTACACGTAGATAAAATGATCTAATACTGGAAAAAATACTGGGATTTATATTACAAGTATTTCAAACACATTCAATTGTCTCAGGAGAGCTCAGCTGTTATGAAGATCAAAAAGGTCATGAAGTTAGTTTTGACTTCTAGTGGCACATGGGTTGCAAACATGGTGTCTATAATGATTCAACACTTACATTCTAAGGTACATCAATAGAAAAGTAAGGCTAGAAGGCGGGCAAATACAATTCTGTTTTCAAACACAACAGCTTTGCCCAAAGTCACTTCATATTTTATAAACTGCATCATTAAGTCAAGAATGCTCCATTCAACCAATTCACGATTCAATACAAGCTTGGAATTGCAAACTGGAAATCATAACTAGCACAGAAGTCAAGCATCATTCTATCATGTATTTCCAGTGAATGTGCAACTTATTGCATATAACAGGAAAGGTGAATGTGATCAAATACATAGACTATGTACATCAATCAAATATACACAATTAAGTTATTTTCTGCATGTATATAGAATAGTTTATTCTATGACTGATATATACACAGTAACAAATAGTTTTGAAATTGCTACAATTTTCTGCTCAAGTGAGTACCTGCAAACATAGGTTAATTTCTATCCCTTGGAATTTTATAAATGTTTTTTAAAACTCTTTTAAAACAATATATTACCTCTGGGAAATGTTTAAGCCTTGATAACATGGTATTAAGAAAAAGACATGTTGCTATTTTAGGTCTCATAACCCCCTGTTTGTTGTTAAAGTCTTACATTTCTTTGATTATCATGTGTGCTTTAGCCATTAAAACGTAAATATTGAAAATATCAGTTTATTCTTGCATGTTATTGACTTTTCTCATATAAAGTGTTCTGTCATAGTAGAAATTTTGTTCAGTGATAGAGACAGAAAATATCAGAACACAGTATTTATTTTTAAATCTAAGAACAGTAAATTGCTCAGATTCCAGTTGTGTAAACATATACAGTCCCACTCACTGATAGTAATGACAATATACCGAAACCTTAAAAGAATCTTGTTCTTAAACATAATCAGATGAAAATGGGTTTATCATCTCAGTCTGAATCTTTCTCCATCTAACCATGTTCTAGAAACCCATAGTTTTTATTCAAACTGTTGTTCTGATTTAAATTCTTTGGTTTTAACAAATCAGTAGATCATCTAATTAGAATTAAAATATTAAAAGTCTCACAATATGAGGATTAGACTGAAGTAAAAAGCCAATATCTAGTTTACTAAGCAAAATGTGCAAAATTTTCTTTTGTTTTCACTATGATCAGATGATATGAACAAAATTTTTGATTTCTAAGAGCTTTCTTAACTTTAAAGCACAGCATAGAGTTTTTTTCAGTGACATGCAGAATATAATACATCATGCCCATTTTTCTTGGTGTCAACTGACATACTAAAAAACTCATTTGCTTTTCTTCCTTGCTAGTCATAACATTGTCCTTATTATCTAAGTAAGCTTTTGCTTGGTATTCACAAGTGAACCTGTAGGCTCATCTTGAACCCTATGAAACATTCTGTGGGCCATTGCCTTGATATGAACCGCCATTGATATGAACGTTTTAACAGAACATGACTAGTCTTTTAAATCCCATTGTAATCTAGCAATGAGCCTTTCTTGGAACAGACTTTTCTGTTATACAAATATTATTTAAATTCGTGGAAACATAAAATGAATTTATACAATTTTTATGACAATTTATTAATATAACCATTGCATGTCACATGGCAGATTGTTAAAATATTGTGTGATTATAGACGCTTTCCACAGGAAAAAAAAAATCTGATTGTTTGCATCATCTAACAAAAAAAAAACAAATGAAAAACTCTCTTACCTAAATTGATTAGTGTTTTCAAACCCAGTCCTGCAACACTTTGTACATTCACTCTTGTTATTCACACTGGCAGGGAAAGACTATAAATAGCAGCAATTAAACCACAAATAAGTAAAAAAACTCCTAAATTGTGTGTACAATGTATCCACTGTAGATTATATAGCATAAAAACTCAGTTTATTTCAGTAAAAATTACATGATCTTGTCTTCAATATAATGAAATTAAAATGACTCAATCCTATTGAAATAATATGGCATTTTCTGACATTTAAATCCAGCAAATTCATCAATGCAAAGTGTGTGGTGGAACAGTCTGCCTAGTGGAAAGGTCAGCCTAATACAAAAGACCAGAGAAAAACACAAAAAGTATGAACTAGAAAGCTGCCAAACTATTACTTGGGCCTATTTAGAGGCTTAAAGGTAGGCATAACGTGCCACTGAAGTCATCATAATTTAAGCTGAACATTATTAACCAGTGAAGAAACGTTCATATTTTATACACAATGTCTTAATTTAGACTTGCTCTTTTGCATAAGTTCCCTGGAATTTATGCATTCAGACTGTAAAATTTACTGAGCAACAACTGACAATAATGTTATTTAGCAATAGAGAGAAAAATGCCATTATCTTCAGATGAGTTAGTGGTGAGAATCTGACTAATATGCCACAACTTTCTATGTTTAGGCTTGGCTGCTTTTGCTATGTGAGCATATCTTAGCAACAGTTTATACTCAGCAGAATTTTTAATTCCAAAAACTGAGAAAGGCAATGAAACATACATTTTAATTGTGGAGAAATTAACCCTTGAGAAAAATCATACATGAGAAACTTTAAGACAAAGAGATTAATTTCAAAGTGTGTATTTTGCATGTCTTGGCTGCACCCAGGAGAAAGTGAACTTGCAAAAAAACAGAGAAATGCAAATTTTCTTGAAGGCAAATTAAAAACAATCAGTGAATAGTAAGTGTCTGTAAATATTTCTGAAAATACAGGATAAGGGAGTATGAAAGTGAAATACAGCTTATATAAATTAGAGGATGCAAGGGAGGCAACCTACAAAATTGAATTCTAATTCTGCCTGGTTTACATTAATTTTTAAATTAATTAATTCATTTATTCAGTCATTTCATCTTCCTTTCATCTCATTTTCAGTATTTAAAACTGAAGTCTAATAATTTATTTCATTATTTCACAGAGTGCTGTGATGATTAATAAATTACATCTCAGAAATATTGCACACTATGCTGACTGCTTGTTGTGGCATTTGCAGAGATATAAAAGACTTTTAAAACTTCTGCTTAGTATTATGTTGTGCATATACTTAGAACAGAGAAACTGTTTTGTGCAAGAAACCCAACTATAATGACATCAACTTTGCAGATCAAAGAAAAGACGTAGATGTGTGTGCAAAAGTAAATATCTAATGCATATATCTTTCTGCAACAGGAAACTAAAATAAAATTTGGATTCTTGAGTTCACATACAGAAGATCGTGGATGTAAGGTTGCTACTTTAACAGGTAACTGCCTCTGAGAAGATGGAATCTGCCTTAAGGGTGTCTTCTTCAAGGTAAGGTGAAAATTCAATTTGCAGAGGACTGAATTTGAATAAGCGCCCATTGACATGTACACACTATCCAAGCGAATTTTGAAAACTGAAACTTGTTGGATACCGTGAGAGACGGCCATGAGACAGACACAGAATGTGTCCAGCAGGCATATCTCAAAGCTGGACTGTAGATAAGGGCCTAAGCACAAGGACATGAGAAAGAACGCTGAAACTTAAAGTAAATAGGTTTTGCTGGTAAAAATAGCAAAAAAAAAAAAAAGTTACTATAGCAATGAGGTCTTTGTATTGGCCAGCTTTACAGCTATAGCCAATTAAAGGGTGACATCATCTGTAAACAATTATGCACTTTGCTGTGAGACTAGTTAGTGTGTAGACGTGTGTAGAACTGGTAGCTTGTAGATGTAACTGAAAGTGGAGGTACTGTACTGCATGCATTGTACATAGGATATAGATAATAAAGATCTGACTTTGCATTATACTGGTGTCCCTGCGTTCCTGGAACCCCGCGTGAATGCCCGAACCCCAGTATTCTGGTGACCCTTGGCGTGACGTGACGCAACAGTTGGAGGAATGCAGAAGATGCTGTCAGGCCGGCGAGAAGATAGGCTGGGACTGCCCGAGAGAGGCAGATGTAGCTGGTGAAAATACCGGACTGTCCCAGAGAGACATGTGTAGCTGGTGGAAAGCCCAGGCTGTTCGAGAGTGACGGGTGCGGATCCGCAGCACGCAAGAAAGGCGTGTGATTATGGCAGCATGAATTCC
>VYZS01069817.1:14248-24831 GCA_013400695.1 Neodrepanis coruscans | reverse complement strand
CCCCCCGGGGGCAAGTTGTCTGGCTATTACCGGCGGCTACTGCCCGGGGCCCAAAGACCACATCTTTTTCATCAGCACTAAACCCCTCCCTGGGCTATCGGGAGGGGGGCGTGCGTGGTTTCTAATTTTTCTTGAGTGTTTCTCCTTCAGTCAAAGCCGGGCGGAAGCTCGCGCTGCTAAGGGGGTCCCCAGACCGGCCACGTGCTTCTTCTAATTACCCCGGCGTCTCTCTGGGGGGCCCAGAGAGAGACCAGCACTATTTCCAGCGTCCTCATCCCAAAACGGGCCCTGGGAAACTTAATTTGTTTGTTTGTTGCACTTTATTTGTCGAGTTTTGTGTGTGCACGAAAATAAACTGTGATATTTGTGTGTTCTCTTCATTTTGGGGGTGTCTGTGGCTTCTCTCGGAATCTTTTGTCCAAAAAATCGCTAAATTTGTGGTAAAACCACGACATGCAATTAGGAATTTTTTTTTTTTCCATTTCACAATTGTCACCTTTTTCAAACAAAATAACAACCATATAAAATAAATGTGCTTATTTGTTCATTTATTATAACTACTCTTTTCTATATCAGATGCTTACAGAAAGCTCCTTCTCTGAATTCCTGTGGAATCTCCTCTTCATTTTTACACTGGAAGGGAATGGGTAAAGATGTAAAGAGTTTCTATTTTTTATTAATGCCAATCTCACAACAGAAAGAAAAGAGCAATGCATATGGACCTAACACAGTCATTTCCATGAAAAAATCAAGAGGGAGAGTATGACTTTACTTCGTATGGCAGCAACTTTCACTATCTCTAGAACAGCAAAAGGAAGTAAGTTATAATGTGATTTATCTTCATTACAATTAATCTTTCTGTTGTAGAAGCAGAGCTTTGAAAAGTTTTTCTTATTCCTTAGCCAATAAAATCTGTAAAACTGGTAAGGTTACCACCAGGGCTGTTATTGTCATAACTTTGTTATTAGAAAACTGTAGAATAAAAAAACACCTAAGAAAAAAAAAAGGGGAAACAAAACCCCTCATTCGATATCAGAATTCAGCTAGAAAAGGAACAGAGAGGGTAGTAAACTATAACCTCTGATTCTTCTGCTTAAAAAAAAAAAAAAAAAAGAGTATTTTCAGTGGGTTAACAAGTAGCCTTTTTGGTGCTCTTTGCAGCTAAAAGCAAATTTACCTCCTAGTTTGCTGAATGCAATAAAACAGTGTTCTATTTGCACTTCAGTAATAACTTCAGAAGCCCCAAGGGAAAAAAGACAAAAAAGTTTTCTAGCAGTTTCCAAAAGCAACAGCAAGAACTGAGCTATATGTGAGGCTTGGGATATTGTTAAAAGGGGCGAAAAGGGAAAATGGGGAAGAAGGCAGTAACTGGAGAACAGAAGGTTACAGGCTGCCTGCTCATTTGGGGGATTTGTATTGAGAGAGAATGGGCTTGTTTAGCTGGTTGACTGATTTCTTCTGGGAAATGTGATTTTTCTGCCTGTACTGGGTAGAAGGAAAGGGAAAAATCAGGAATAATTATTTTTGGCAGTGCTAGGTAATTCCCAGTCCCAGCCATCTTAATTTGGTCACCAGCTATTACTGCTAAAAATTATTTTGTGTTACACGGTACTAATTCTCCATTTCTGTTCCACTTCATGATTGCTATTGCTTTCTCTGTTGCTTTTATTCTAAATTTTCTGTTATTTTGGTTTGGGTCTTTGTTCTGTTTTGGTTTTTTTCCTAAATCTTGCTTTGTAAAATGCTGCTGCAATTCTAGAATGTTTACTAATATTTACATATTAATTTATTGTTATTTTTACTCACAGCTAGAACTGCTTCTGAATATATTTTTGGTCACACGATGTATAAGTGTCTTTCAGATCATATAATTAATATGTTGCATGTTGGGCATATTGCCTGAAATTTACCCTATTGCTGAAAGCCAGTCTAAAGTACCTGTGCAGGGAAAATCAGCAACAAAAGTTGAAAAGTTTATGGTGTCCCTAATAATGTGATCATACAGTATCTAGGAAAGTTGTGAAAAAAACAGAACAAATAAAATATTCCAAATATCCATTAAAAAAATTGTGTCCTAAAACCATTTTATGTCCCAAAAGATCTGATAATTCAGTAACTAAGGTCATATTATGAAGTAAAAGGAAAACTAAATCTCAGAGTCCACTAGGCCAGGACTAAACTATTCTCTTTACTCCAGTTTAAGCAGATATTCAAGTTTGGTCCTCAATTATCCATACTGCCCATGTAGTGTTTTGATCTCTGACTGAACGTGGCATACATCTACTGTTTCTCTAATCAGGAAAATAGTTTCAGAGGTGAGCAATACAGAACATCTGAGTCAGGCATGCCAAAAGTACATTCATCTCTTTTTTTCAAGACTTTCTCAATAAAAGTCTCCCCTGTGTACTCAAATTCAGTATTTAGCCAGTTTAATAATAGAAGGATGCTTTGCATCTCTGTGTCAAAATGTCTGACACCAGACTGGTGTCTAATGGCTGGAAGAGTCACTCTGGCATCAGAAACACACATAGCTTAGGAGAAGGAAAAAAACTGAACACATACAATGCAGAGCATCTTCTGGAACACCTTTCAGATTGTTACAGCACAGTGAACTGATTCAAGGTTATAATACAGGTACAGCTGAGTGTATCTTTTTTTTTTCCCCGATATTATTAGTGAAGAATTGCAGTCTTTGGTGAACTTTTAAGAGTCAAGTCCTCAGCACCTGTCTGTTCTTGCTTTGGCCTCAGTATTTTCAGCTTGTAACAGTCCCCTAGAGATCAAGTGACTATTACACTTGCAGCTACACTAATCTGTTACAGCTGGAGTCCTGAGAATATTATATGGAGAGCTGGTTTAACAGGCCTTGGCTGCCCCCAAACAATTCCCGTAGCAGCCAATAGCCCCTTGTTTTCCAGCTGAGGCTGTCAAATTCTACAATTTTTAAGATTCTTCTGGGAATCAAAAAAGAAATAAAACAGTCTGATACAAAGAAATAGAAAAATACCCCTATATAGATTGAATACTGAGGAGCAAAAACTCCTCCTATAAAAACTGGATTAGTCTTAGTGAGGACCTTGGTATACTGCCAGTTTGCCATAATCCTTCATTGCCTTCCTTCATTCTTCCTGAGAAAGGTGTCAACTCCAAGGCAAAGCAAGGCAAGGATAGGATTATTTTCCAAAAGATAGTCAACAACATACTATTGCAGCTGATGGTGTTTAAAGTAAGGAAGTTTAAAGTAAGGAAGTCAGGTATTGCTTCTTTAATTCTAGGTAATTTTATTGTTCCTGATATCTGAACTGGCAGAGCTAGTGAGTATTGCCGTCAAGGCCTCGGCCCGGCCGAGATAAGAAGTGAGACAGGACTCGCAGCGAAGGGAGAGAACAGCTTTACTCTCGGTGCCCGATGATCCACAAGAGGAAATTCATAACAATCTCTCCAATTTTATAACCTCTAGTGCCCACCCATTATACCTTAGCCAACTAAACCCCATCTTATTACTATGCCCCCAAAACATCCAACAGAATGGTCTCTTATTGCCTATCCCCACCCCCCTGTTAGTTCCCCAGGTCTTATGTTTTGGTCTAGCTACCTCTTTATCTATACAGAAGAATGCAAACATGTGAAGGACAGGCCATTTTCTGCTCTTAATATTCTAAGTTACTCAGCTACCTAGCTATAGTGAAATCCCAAATATTAAGCATCCCCCTTATAAGACATGTACCTTCCTTTTTTTTTTTGTGAATGACGTCTAAGGCAAATCTTCCTGTCACCTAAGAATGTAAGCTGCAGAAGACTCCAACAGTGATTCACCATGTTTGTTCAGTTCCTCCTTCAGAAGCAGGTGTAATATGCTTCTTTAATATTGGATTGTGTTGCATTAATTCCTTCATGAGAAAAATGGAAGAATGTAAGGAATTAGTGAAAGGTTTGTCTTTGAGCATCTGAGCGGGAACAGTCCTCAGAAAACAGACCATCTCTATTTCACAATTTAATGAGCAAGTAATATCTCAAAAATATTATTCTATGTGAAACAAAACCATTCCTCTGTAGGGTGACGTATATGACTTTAGTTGTAGTGGCTTTTATGTTAATAACTTCAGTAAATTGGATTTGCCTCCCTCTAATTCCCTTCAAAAGCACAGTTATATATTTATGTTGTCCACTCAGAATAAATTGTTACTTGTATTGGGAGGTCTGCCTCTCTTTAAGTGCAATTTAAGTGCACGGTAATTGTTTATGTTTTCTTTCTAAATTACCCTTTTGTGTTCCTTTAGATCCTGGACAAATTATCTGATCTTCACACATTAAATACTGAATAATGAGAGACATAACCTGAAATTTGACAGACAGTTGATGAAAACGTAAATGGGAATTTCTGAGGTAGAAATAGAGGTAGAAATTAAAACAAACAAACAAACGCACTAATTTTGTTTTGACAGATAGTGCCTTATAAACCCAGCTCAATGGAAATAGATTGCATACTGATATCACCTGCCTGATCTCTCACTATCTGGTTATTCACAAGATATTTATAAAAGAAACATTCTTCTATTCTATATATCCTTTTATTATTTATCTTTGTTTTTTATATGCGTGGACAGCCTTTGTCTCAATATTTTAGCTTATATAATGAAAGTTCACCTGCATACCCACAAAGAAGCAGAGAAGAAGTAGCAGGAAGGGGAGCCCAAATAATACTCTGTTGAGCTACTCTCCATCCCATCAAAGGCACCAGCAGCCTTTTAAAGGTCCATCTGTACAAATCCAGAGAAGCACAGGAGCACAAAGGCAGGTGAGAACAAAAATTAAGAACTCGGAGGAAGTGACACCCAATCCAGGACGCTTCTAGGTCTGTCCCAAGAGATCCTCAGATAAATAGTCCAGGTGTGGCACTCATCAAGATAAGGCAAGAATAGACTACATTTTGGGCTGTGGGGGTATTGCTAATTAGAGATATGGGGTGGGAAATGGAGGAATAAGTTTACTAAAGGGGCCATTTTCTGTAAAACTGTCTGAATATGCCTGAATCTGATCAGCACAATCATTTTTAATTATTTTCCTGTTTGTAGGACCCTCTGCTTGGTGAACATGTGCGTGTGTGGGGCTTTTGGTGCCATAAAATGGAGTTTGCCCAAGATCAGAGCTGTGTGTTAGTGGTGTCATTGACTGGAGAGAGGTGGAGTGGTTGTGCAAATGAGAGTGAGTGCTATGTGTGCTAGTGAAGGGCAAACCAGCTAGCCGGCAAGCAGACAAACTGCCCTGGGGGATAGGGAGGGCGGAAGGTGAGGCCATGGAAAGTGCTGGTTATTGGAGGGACCAGGGAGTCTTGGGAAGCTGCTGGAGAGACTATAGGGTCTAGGAGTCTCAAGGGACACGATGTGCTGCCTTGTGCATGAGAGTTAAAGTAAGCAGCCTGTGTGATGTGAGCAATAAGGCCATTACCAGTTTAGGGGAACCATCTAAGTTAGACAACAATAAATAGCGTAAACAGGAACCCTTTTGGGAGGAATAGTAATGTACAGAGCCATGACTCTGTGGAGAAGTCAAGCCTGCAGCGGAACCATTGCCTTTGGGTCCATGCTGTCTTCTAGATTAGGGCACACAAGGTAGGCTGGAAGTGATATTGTGTCTGTGGTGGGGAAGGAAGAGTAAGACGGGACCTGGGCAGAGATCTCCACTGCTGTGAGAGCACAGTGTAAAGAATGTTGATGTGTGACCTAAATATAAGCTTAAGAAGAGAATTTGCTCACCCCTTTTTACACCTATCATGGCTGAGAAAGATATTTTAAATGCTATGATATGGGCTCTGTTCTCATGGTTACCTAAGCCTAAATTCCTCTGTGACACAAAGGAATTCAGCATATGAGCAAAGAAATATTTCTCAAAGGTTGTTAACAAGGCAAACTATGCTGGTAAAAATATTTTAAGCAACTTCTTTCAACAAATTTCAAACCCTTGAAAATTTAACAAAAATGTTTAACTTAAAGCCATCTTGCAGAGTAATTTTAATTGCATTGCAATCAAACAACCAAAGTATTATTTGCCAAGCACTGTCTTCCAGCTAAGGCTGGATGAAAATGAACTTAAAGAATCCTGTTAGGCAAAGGATGTGTTAAAATTGCCTGTTAAAAGACTTTTCCTTACATAGTAGGTTAAAGTTTATCACACTGAAATGCTACAGTTAAACCACAGTGACACCAAAACCAGATTATGATTTTGAAACTTGTCAGTGTTCCAAATTCTTGGTAGAAAAGGAAAAATGTTCCCCTGTGTGGAAATCTGTGACTGACCTTCTATTTCTTTTGATTTTTAGGATCATTACAAAGCCTATTTGCATTTGTTTGTAAGTTCTTTATAGAAAAGGTAAAGATCCTTTGATAATACGTTCCAAACAACTGTATTAATAGTAAGTAGCTACAGTAAATTTGTCTCCCAAAAGGTTTCAAGAAACAGTGAGTGGCGAATAGACCTGAGGCAAGTTGTATTTATTAGATGAGACAAAAAATTCTTAGAAATTATACTCTATACCACTGCACTTACTTGTTTACAGTATGGACATGATAGTTCAGTGTAAGTAGGATGTAAATATGTGCCCATGAAGCTAAACTGGAAACTGGATGTCACTGTGCTTATTGGAGCATGCACCCACCCTGGACAAGATTTCAAAGGGTGTTGATTTAAAAATGAGCTGTTCCAACATAATGTGTTGGTCCAGCGTAAAGAACAATCATTTAATCAGAATATACCTCTCAGTCTGGGTGCAAGACAAATTATTCAAACATTCCTGTTAATTGACAGAAAGTTGAATAATTTTAATTTGAAGTCTCCCTTGGTGGTAGATGAAATTAAGGATGAAATTAAAAAGTTATATTGAGTTGAACGATAAACCAGACTTTACAACCCATGAGTGCCCATAACGGGAATTTTCTAAAGGGATTATTCGGGGAAGGTTAATTAGCATTTCATTTGGGAAATCGTGACAGATGAGCTAAGGCAAAGCTACGTAAAATATTGAAACAATTAGAGAAAATGCTTAAACAAAAAAACTAAACCAACAAACAAACCAAAAAAACACACCCGAAATACAAAAACATAGATTTAGTAGGTAGATAACATGAATAAAAAGTAATTTCTGTTACTGTCCTATTACTGTAAAGGAGGCATTTTTTACATATATCAAGAAAGTGGAATTTTGATTTCTGGACTTATGGAGATAAAAAAAAAAAGATACTTATGTAGTGTGAAACCATGGAATTAAGCTACTGTGAAATATCCAAGACGGAGGCTCCACAACCAATTCTCAGAGTTATAATTATAAAAAATGAGCTTCATTTTTTTCAGTAAACCCTAATATGTAATTATCAGATCTTCATAAAACTAGATGCATTAGTCATCTGTTTAAAATTAGAATATCAGCACAGATGTTAAAATTTAAGTGTTGAAACTGTACATTTAAAAGATATGATTACATGAGAGAATAAGTCCTCCTTTTCCTGTCATTAAGGAAAAAAAAAAGTATTTTTAGACTCAAAATCTCATCCATTAAATAGGATGCAATGTAATTCTAGCAGATTGCTAAGATTAAAAACAGTAGAGCACAAATGTCTTAATAAGATTACTCAGAAGAATATCACAGAACAGAGCGTGGCAGATCACCTAATGAGTAACCAAGGCAGATAGAACGCTATCCAATTCATTACAGATGAAACGCTCTTTTAAAATGCTTAATAACAGGTTATTGCAGTTTTCTCTTTCTCCCCTCCCCTCTTTAGACCTAGTTATGACACTTTGGCAAATGTCTTTTGATAAGAAATTCAAGGACCAGAGGAAGATGACTTATCCTGAGCACAGGTAAATGCTATCTATTCACCACTGTAAACTCTTCTGAATCTTGTCTATAGGCTCATGAACAGTAAATGGCCTCCAGCCTTATAGCACAGACACAAGTCAACTGACATAGCAAACTCCCTCAAATAAACATGTATAGTAAGGTATTCAAATAGTAACATCTGTTCCAAGCACTTTAGGATAACAGCCAAGAGGCAAAGACATATCCAAGAGAATAAGTACTGAAAATATATCTATTTTTTAAGAAGCAGGGGTGTTCCTTTCTTGCCAGTCTCTTCCTGGAGAACAGAGTAGTGCTATGATTTACATTTATTCCAAATAAAGGTAAGGAAAAAAATGGCAGGGAAAAAAAAAGAAACTGTAAAATGAACAAGGGCGTTCTAGGCTTTAACTATATCAAATGTTTTGTAGAACTTTAGTAAATAAAATAATATAGGTTTCTAGCAATAATTTAAAATTCCAAGGTACTATTTCCCCTTATATTTTCAAATGAAAGTTGTATTTGAACCAATCTGCCCAAAACTCAAACAATCAACTTCCATACTTACTTACTGCCCTGGCCTTCATTGCTTTAGGATTTTTTAATTATTATTTTCTCTTTATATTCTTTATATTTTTTTTCTTATTATGCATTTAGAATATGTCTAAAGTATTGATAGAACTTGTTGTGGCTTTCAAGTAATATTAAAAGTCAGAGAACTAACAAGAAGGAGGCTTATCAACACTAAATCCATCTTGAACTGCTTTAAGGTCTGCCTGAAATACAGTAAAATGTAGGTCTTTCAGGAATTTGCATGATGTCTCTTTATATAATTGATGTTGTTATCCATTAATGTACAAGGATATATATCAGAAAAAAAAATCTTTAAAAGCCACTAAACGATTGTCATCCAACAGCAATGTGGAATGAAATTTCGAGAAAAAAAACTAATCATAGAATTATAGAACAGGTTGAGTAGGAAGTGACCTTAAAGATCACCTAGTTCCAAACCCCCTGCCTTGGAAAGGGACAATCTTCACTAGATGGGGTTGCTCATAGCTCCATCCTACCTGGCCTTAAACACATCCAGGGGTGGGGCATTGACAGCTTCTCTGGGCAACCTCTTCCAATGCCTCACCACCCTCCCAGTAAAGATTTTCTTTTCAATATCTAACCTAATTTCCATTTGAAACCATTCCCATTTGTCTTGTCACTACATGCCCTTGTAAGTAGTCACTATCTTTCTTGTAAACTCCCTTCGGGTACTGGAAGGCTGCAATTAGATCACTCTACAGCCTTCCCTTTTCNCCTGGCCTTAAACACATCCAGGGGTGGGGCATTGACAGCTTCTCTGGGCAACCTCTTCCAATGCCTCACCACCCTCCCAGTAAAGATTTTCTTTTCAATATCTAACCTAATTTCCATTTGAAACCATTCCCATTTGTCTTGTCACTACATGCCCTTGTAAGTAGTCACTATCTTTCTTGTAAACTCCCTTCGGGTACTGGAAGGCTGCAATTAGATCACTCTACAGCCTTCCCTTTTCCAGGCTGAATAAACTCAGTTCTCTCAGTCCTTCCTCATAGGAGAAGTGCTCCATCCCTCTGATCAGCTTGGTTCTCCTCCTCTGGACTTGCTCCAACAGGTCCATGTCCTTCCTATGCTGGTGACCCCAGAGCTGGATGCAGTATACTCCAGGTGGGGTCCTAGGAAGGATAAAAAGGCTACACTTCTTCATCTGTCTAAGACATCAAAAACTTGGTCTGTAACAGTTTAGTTTCCTCCTTAGTGCTCTCAGGTGAGGAAGAACAGTTATATGATTCAAATGACAACTAATAATTTGACCTGCTTTTTCAGGAGGAGGACTAGGACAGTCTTTTTTTTTTCTATGGAGCAAGAGTTTTAGAATTTATCAGTCTCAGGCTTCAGTGTCTTTTCACAGCTCATCATGTTCCTGAAAAAGGGATGTTACAGGGATGCTAATGGATGACCAGTGATGAGTCTGCTCCTTGTGACCACAATATTAGCCTCCATGTTTGTACAATCGTCGGCCTAAGCTAATAGAAGACTTTGGCTTGGGATTTATGCAAGCTTCCCAGTATCCCCTGTATATCAAAGAGCTGTCCTCATTACATTGTTCACATGGAGAGTCTGCTGCTTCTGCTAATGTCTGTAACATACAGACCACCTCTTCCAACAGGTACAAAGAGCTATGTGATTTCCATGTTTACCCTAGCAAAACTAGAACATGATGGGAGCAGTGGCCGTTTTTTTTCTGGCCTGTGTTTTAGTCATACATGCCTGAGCAACTACTGTCTAGTTTATAGCTAACTTTAAAACCATCTAATCTCCAGTGATGACAAGAGAAAACAGAAAAAGTAGATTGTTCACATCACCTGAAGTAGACAACATCACTGCACATGTTTATAAATTAAATAACTGAGTGAAGGAGACAAAAAATGTCCATAATTTTCTTATAAGATTAAATGAAACTACTCTCTTTTAATCTGTTCCTAGTTAATCTGATTTGCTGTATTTCTCTGGTAAATCATCTCTGAAAGGATATTTCCCTAAGTGTAACCACTACTAAGGGTATCGATATAAGCCTTTTTAGCTGAAATCTAAGAATTTTATGCAGTCTTTCTGGTGAAACATTCCAGAACGTCTGACAAGAATTTGAGCATTTATTTTCCTCAGACTTACTCTCGCCATCCACCTCCCACTTCCCCTCTTTCAGCTGTTTTTGCCC
>VYZS01069815.1:0-21304 GCA_013400695.1 Neodrepanis coruscans | reverse complement strand
GCACGGACACCACTGACCAGAGAATGGACACCACTGACCATGGCACAGACACCACTGACCATGGCACAGACACCACTGACCAGGGAATGGACACCACTGACCATGGGACAGACACCACTGACCAGAGAATGGACACCACTGACCAGGGAATGGACACCACTGACCATGGCACAGACACCACTGACCAGGGAATGGACACCACTGACCAGGGAATGGACACCACTGACCATGGCACAGACACCACTGACCATGGCACGGTCACCACTGACCAGAGAATGGACACCACTGACCAGGGAATGGACATCACTGACCATGGCACAGACACCCCCTGCCCAGCAGCACTACCAAGTCCACAATGGATTAATTACTCAGATCAGGAGTGACGTGCTCTTACTTTCTATTAATACCAAATTTCAAGCAAAAAACTCTGGCTTCTCCCTTTTTCCATGGGCTGCACATCCAGGAATCCAACAAACACTCCAGTGCTGAGCACCACCATGAGGAACAAGCCGAAAAGGTTTCAGCTGTTGTCTCCGAGCTCTGTGAACTGCGTGTGCCGAAAAGGGCTGCAGAGCACCTTCACAGCAGTACAATTGTTACTGCTGTTTGTAATGCAACGGTGACTTTAAGCACTGCTCTGCACAGAATGGGGCAGACACTGAGCACTCGGACCGTCTCCTCTGGCAGAGAAAACAGGACAAAAGAGGAGGAGCAAAGAGACGAATCTCCAAACAGTGCTTGAAAAAGCAATCAGAAAAGAACACCACTGTGATTCACTGTCCGTGTGATGGGGCAGGGAACACACCCAGCTCTCCTGTTGAATTTGTACTCTTACATTCTGAATCTCACTCAGAATAAAGAAGAAAAGGTGTCAGAGTTGTACAAGAGCTTCAATCTTGCACCTGCATCAACATTTCCCCAGAGAGGAACCCACTCTCACACACCCAACTTGGATATCAAGCCTTAAAGTATTGAGGGGCTTCAGAGAAGGCAAGAACCAAACATTAGACCAAGTCTATTGTGTCTTCATGTGCTCAGAGAAGAACTTGGAGAATCTTCCCCCAGTTGCTTCAGTAGAAAGCCATTGGTGGCAAGGAGGACCCTCGATGTTGCTGTTTACACAATGCCCCACACATGGATTTTGTGATCCAGAGGGTGGGATTTTGAGATATTCCCACAATACCAAGGTCTAAAGATGTGATCTAACAATCTAGGCCATCCAGTCCTTGTTGATTCCTGATGCTGAAGAAGTTACCACATTAAGAGAAAGCAGGGCTAGGAATATTCTTCCCTGAGTACCTAAAAGGTCTTAGTTGAGAATAATTTTTTAATAATATCCTTTGGAAACTGTGTAGGGCACCTTCTGATTATATGAGGGAGGGACATGTATCCATTCCATCATTTTCAAACTGAAGGATGTGTTTCATTAGAATGAGAACCCTCCCACCCAACCAGTCCTGTCCTAGAGAGGTTCTGACTATGACAAGGGACAGTCAGTGAATTCCAATGACTGGAACTGTCATCAAAGAGACTCCAATACAACAGTGAGCAGCAGCAGGATCATTCCTGGATGGATTTTGTGCATTTTCAGCCAGATGTACTCAAGTATGATGTAGTTCTGGTTCTCTGAAAGGACCAAACTAACCTGCAGGAACTTTGGAGAGCCATGGGGAAGCTTCCCAGTTCTGGAAGCTGGTTTTTTTTTCACTCCCTCCCCTTTATCCCCTAGAAAGGAGGGACAGCAATAGCTGCTGTAGCTCATTTTAAGAGGTGCCATTTTCTCTTCCAAATGACTTTTTAACACAAGCAAATCACTGGGTCATGCAGCAGATTTTTATGGGTGGAATTCGTGAACGGAATTCCTGAAGCAGAGGGGACAACCAACAAGACAGGAAGGATGAGCTTGTGGTTAAGACAGAAAACTCAGGACATCTGGGGTCTATTCCCAGATCTCCCACAGACTTCCTGTTGCCTTGAGCAAGTTGTTGAGTCTCCCTGTGCCTCAGTTTCTGTGTCTGCAATGCCCAGATGGTGAGCCATGAGAGTGTCCCGAAATCCGTGACGGGACAGAAACCAACCTTCAACTCCTGCAGCACCAAAACAGCAACACTGCCATGTCCTTCCATCCCACAGGGAGCAGAACTCAGGCAGGAGAAGGGGGGGCAGTGGGAGCTGTCATGTGGGATTCAGGTGGCAGTGCCTTGTGAAGTCTCTGCCTCCTGATGATGGACTGTGAGCGCTGAGCATCTGAAAATCATACTAATCTTTCCCCCAGTAACTGTTTGTCTTGCTCCATTTCCAGAGCCCTCTAGCTGGAGGAAGGAGAGGGGAAAAATATCTCCGAGGAAGGGCCCTAACACCACAGTGTTTTTCTCACTCTCTCCCTCTTCTCCTCCCCCTCTCCATTGGCTTCAAGGCCAACAGCTCCTGGAACACAAACACTCTTGTAAACTTCTGAACCACACAGCCCTAGAGTGGGTGGGTGTTTGCTCCCTGCCTGCCAGTTCCAATCCACCCACAGATTCCAAAGGCCCAGAACAAAAAGCAGGCTCCATTTTCCATATTTAACAGGCAATTTGTTTCCCTGCCCACCTCCCTCAGTGGGTGCCTCTCCCCAGCGCCGTGTCCCAGCTCTTACACCTTCCCCAAGCTCAGAGTACGAGTGGTGCATATGTTTGTACAGACACAGGAGAAGGGATCCCTGTTCTCGCTGCCTGTTTGCTCAGGAGGAGCTGGGGACTATCGAGGGCTGAGCTGCAGATTGCAGCTCTCTGACAAAACCTTGGGAAGGGCCTATTGTGAAGACCCTGAAGAAGGGGAGGGGGGAGCGTGGGTGTGAATGTGACACGTCAAAAATTCCTGCTGCAGCTCACTTCAGACTGTACATTCCTCAGAGCAGCCAAGATCCAGCCCCTCCGTGTCTGTGTCATACACATTCCTGATTGTCACATTCCGGGACTGAACTAAACCCATTTCTGTCCTTCCCTTTTCCCTTTGGAGATTATCAGTTATCCAGGTCACCATTTCCATTGATGAGTTCATTTACAGTGAAACTGGGGAATGCCAAATCATCCAGAACCTGTGGAATGAGGTTTCAGACTCTGTGTTAGGTGGTCTCTTGCAATCAAATATTTCAATTTTTCATCAACACGCAGATTCGGTTTACAGAGAATTATTTCACAAATGTGAACTAACTTTTTGGCCAAAACAAATTTTGAAATGCTTATTTTAAAAGAGACCACGTTATTTTTTTGGTACATATTTCTCTGAGATATGTACTGAAGGAAGAGAATTTAAAACAAAAAAAGTTTCATGAGTCAGTCACATCGAAGATGAATCAAACAAAAAAATTTCACTGTCTGAGAAGGCCAAAAATGTACCCATGTCAACAAAAATAAATGTTCCTGTTTTTTTTTTTTTTAATTAATGGAAAACTCAAGTATTTACAGCACACCTTTCAGGGCAAAGAGCTCAGTGAGGTGGCTGGGACAAAGGGATCCTGGCAGCCAGGCTGTATTTTATGGCTTTGGTTGGGCCAACTCCATTTATTACTTTATTTTATTTTACCATGTTCACAGCAGCCTCTCCCACCACTTAGAGGAGAACCCCATGGATTCCAAAGTCATCATTATTTTCTTAACCCCTTTGCCAGTTCTTGGCTCTGTCCAGCCCAGCTCCACAGCCTGGCTCCTGTATCTTTTACCTCTTTCCAATTCACCTCTTGGTCATGGCCAAACATCCCTGATGAACACATGGAATGAACATATGACCTGCTTAAAACATGCCTTGCTCTCACCTAAAACTCACATTGCATTTGCAGGAGCCCATCAGGCATCCCAGGAAACACAGGAGGGGAGGGGTTGTTAAAAGCACATGAAAGAGCTCTCCATCTTTAGGAATTTTTCTGTCCCAGGTTGCCTGGTATGTTGCTCAGGGCTGCCCCTCCCTCCCACACACTCTGTACCTACATGCCCCAGTGGACGCTGCCAAACAGCTCATTTAAAACAAAAAATCAAAAAAAAAAACCTGCTTGGTACCGCCAATAAAAAATTAATTTACTGGGAAAAGGCAGAGTCAGAGAGGGCAACAAAGCTGGAACTCTTGGCATTCTGGAAGAAGCTCACAGTCCTGTGGGGACTCAGGGCTGCACAGGCTTTGGCCATTTATTTTAACAGCAGATCTTTCATTTCTCACACAGCCAGCAATAAGCAGACAGGGCAGAGCATCCACATCCAGCAGAGGAAGGGATGGGAACACCAAGCCAAAGCCTTGTCCCTGGAAATAGTTCCCACTTCCCCTGGAACCCATGGGCAGCTTTGAGACCCAACATTCCCTTCCTCAGTGGCCTCTCACAGAGGGAGTTCCCATCTCCCTCTGTCATCAATTTGGGATCATTTCTCACCATCATGGTACCCAGATTTTACAAATAATATTGATGTGCTCAGGTGCCCCTTTGCTCTTTCCTGGTGTCCTCTGGGACTTCACAACACCTTCAGATCCAAGATCATGGCAGGGAACGAGCCCCAAGGTCTGCTTGAAATTTCTGACATCTACCCCTGGTTGTAAAGTGATCCTTTTCTGCAGGTGAAGCTGCATTTATTGTAGAGGCCTGTGTGACACCCCTAAATAACCCCAGTAACAGCCAGGGCACCAGGCACCCCATGGGGAGCAGTGCTTGCATCATCCCTTCAGTCATCCAGGACGTGCTGTCCTAAAAATCTGGAATTTCTACTCCTTTCTCCCAAATTCTTATGCGTTGATCTCATATTTATTTCATTTATGGGCTTTCTGAATGAACCTGTGATTAAAGCACATGCACACCTCATTAGCATAATGAGATTTTTCCTACAAGCTTGTAATGAAAACGAAACAAATTCATTCTGTCATTTTACAGATGTGGAACTGCAGAACAGAGAGGATGTACAACTGGCTTAAGGCCACCCTGCAGATCTTTATCACAATCCAGATCTTTTACCAAGTGAAAATCAACTGCTTTTAACTTAATAACCGAGGTTTTTCCTGACAAAGCTCCACTGGTATTCCTAGAACTCCCAAATCCAATTTTTGTGAGAACAGAACCCAGCACTGAAAGGCAAAGGGGGGTTGGGGTTTGTTTTGTCCATAAGACCTGCCCCACACTCCAGTGAGCGAGACAGGCTGTGTTTTGGGTCAGACACCTCCAGTCTGGCAGAAACAGGGAGTGAAAGTCCGTGACAAGATTCGTATTCAGCGAAGTGTCTGTGACTTAACATTGCCCTGTTCTGTTTTTCAGGAAAAAGACACTCAACATTTTCGTTTCTAGACAGCTTCAGTTGTCAGAGCAGTTTTTATGTGAAGCAGTTTCAATTCCTCAGTTTTTCATTAGCTGTGTCAGAAGAGAAGAGCACAAAAGCTGCCAAGAGGAGATGTGGAGGCAGCAGCTCCTCAGTATCCCAGTCCCCAATCCCAGCAGAAGGACATGGCCATGGCCATCCCTCCTCCCCCGTGCAGAGCACAGAGGCAGTGGGGATGTTCCAGTGCCCCTTTCTAGGAGTTTCTATGCCCTTATAGCCCACTTTCTATGAGTTTCACTTCTGTTCCCAGCAGTCCTACACTTTCAATATTCCCTGTGTCTAAAGCCTTGTATTTCTGCAGATTGAACCCACTTCACTTCTGTGGTCTGACAAAAGAATGGTGCACAGAATAATTAGGGTATACTGTTATTTTAAGCAGTGATGAACTCATGAGCTTCTATACAGTTCATGGGTATGGCATTTGTATTAAAATAATGAACAGTGACTGAGAGGAAGGTCTGCAGGAAAGGCTGCCTGTGCTTGGACTGCCCCTTTCATGCCTCCTGCAGGCTGAGGGTGCTNATCCATCCATCCATCCATCCATCCATCCATCCATCCATCCATCCATCCATCCATCCATCCATCCATCCATTTTAGCAGCTAAAGGGCAGCACATCTCATGTCTTTGTTACACCTCCACTCCAGAATGGGTGAAGACACCACCTGGAGATGAAACAAAGGAAATTCTGCAAACAAACTGCAGATTCCAGACCCTGATTTGATTTCTCCAAGGCAGTTTTGCTCTCCAGGTGTTACAAAGGTCAAGACAAGGAGCAGCAGGCTGGTGGGCACTGCACTGCTCAGGGAGATGCTGTGCAAGGACTGGGCATCAGAGCCTGCACTCAGGGCCCTGGGGAAGCCAGAGATTTTACAAATGCCCTGAAGCCTCAATGCAAATATCCCTTTGTGTTTCTACCCCCCACTGCCCAGCCAAGTTCTGTAGCTCCTCACAGATGAACAGGGCTGGAGAGTGGAGCTTGCACTCCTCCAGCTCTCCAAGGTCACGTCAGACCTGCAGAAAAGAACACTCAGCATCCCTGGGCCCTGTCTGTCCCACAGCAACCAGTGCCAAATTTCAAACAGAGTCCAAACAAAGATTAAGTGTAGACTCTCCATCTCCACAACCATAGTTTGGGGCCAAGACACAGTTGGTGCTGAGCACTCTGCAGGCAGCACAACCTCTCACTTGTAAACCCAGGCCAGGAGTTTGCAATTAGTGAGTTCAGACTGGACAGGGGAAATGGGGGCTCAGGTCACTCCTCCTGACAATTGTTTGAGCTCTAGAACTGGCCTCTCCCCTTGTCTGTGCATCACATCCCTCCTCAGACTGTACCTTCCTTGTTCATCCTGAGCTGATGGGATTGGACATTTGCCCAGGTGGAGAGAAAAAAAAGGCTGTTACTGTAATGGAAGAGCCTTCTGACTCCTGTGACTGCAGTGAGTGAAAATCCCAGGCAGATACACAGAGCCTGTTTAATGACTCACACTCTGCTTTTTCACCAGGGAAAAATTTCAGGCCTGCACTCAGTTAAAAGATGGAAATTTTTATAAAACTTCCATTGTGGTACGTTACCATCTGTTCAGAAATTAACAAAACCAAAATCAAAGTGAGTAAATGGGTTGATTTTCGTTTTTCCTTTTTCTTGTAGTAAGAGCTTTGTGTTCTGTAGATAAGATGTGACTCTCCAAGGGGGGATGTGAGCACAAACAACTCAGGACAGAAAATAGAGGCTGCAATGCAATGTCGGGGTGGCTTTGTGCAAATCAAAGTCGTGCAAAGGAAACTGCTCTGTGTGATGGGCAGTGCTCAGCACAGTTTGGGGCAGTGGGGAGGGAGAGGATTTGGGGTCTGGCAGTATTGGCAGGTGCTCAGCCCGAGCCCCTCTGCTCTGAGCAGCAGCCAAGGGCTTTGAGGAGACAACTTTCCTGACAGTGTTCCCTCTCCTGGGAACCACTGGGCAACTGGATGAAATGTGTGTGACAACACGAGATTTCAAGCTGGGGTTGAAGAAAAAAACTGAGAAATTGCAGTCAGCAAATTTTGCCCCTTTCCTTTCTCTTCATTCTTTCTAAGGCTTCATGTGGACTTGTAACTTTTCCTGCCTGGTTTTAAGCAACAGCATATATTTCTTTCTTTCTTTTCAGAGTTGGATTCCTGGAACTCATACCATTTTCGTTCAGCTATTTTTACCCGCCCTGCTCCTTCCTGTATCCATGGAGTTTCATCAAAACATTGAATTCCAGTCTCTAATGACATAACCTTCCCCTTTCCTTCCTGTTCTCATGTCACCTCTCATTTTCTCAGCAGCTCCAAAGCCTCCTCCGATTTTTAGACTTTTTCTACTCCGAACTTCTTAGTTTCTCTCTGTTCTTTGCATCAGCACTGTCCTCCCCAGTGTGGAATAGCAAGAAGTCACACATTTCTACATAAATAAGCAAAAACACCTTCTCTTCTTCCCTACTCCAGGGAAAAATCTGACTCCAGACACCCAGTTTTGTCTCACATCAGCATCAAACGAGGGTGATTTGACTCAAATCACTGTGTGAGAGTCCTATGGGCTGTGCTGGGTATAAATGAGCTGCAGGACAGCTGCAGTGAAAGGGACAGAGTGATTGTCACTGGGGCTGGGACACACATCCAGCAACCTCACTGACTGTATTTACCCATTAATTGTGAGATAAAAGTGCCACTCAACGTCTGTCTCCAGTTACTTAATGGATTAGCACTGCAAAATAGGTGTCACAGTCTGGCTCCAGGAGCTCTTCCCACGTGGAAAGCACTCCTGTGTATCCTGCAAGACAGAGCTGCAGTGGTGTGTGAGCTCTGAGGAGCAGCAATCTGGCAGGAACACGCCTTGTCTCAGGGAAAAATCGAACTGCAAACGGAATTCATTTGCTGATTTAAAGGAACAATCAAGTCGAGCAACAAAACTCAGCAAAGCATATTAAAAAGCATCTTCACAAGTATTTTTGCAGAAGACAGAGGTGTTTATGAACACAAAAAAAAGAGGTGTGGAAGTTACAGTTGCTCCAGGGGAAATTTTAAGTGGTTTCCCCTCCTTATTAGATTTCTCATTCATAAAATATTGCTGGCTGACTTAGCAGTCACTGCACCATGTGGGATTTTAGGTGTTTCTAACCATCTGGATGTATTTTTAACATTTGTCTAACTAATTTTCCACTTCCAAATGATTTATCTCTCTGTCTCTATAATTAGAATTGTCTGGAACATCCCAACTCTGCTTTACCCCAGCAGGAGGATGGACAGTCTCTGCAGCAAAGAATACAAGCTCTAGGCCATCCCAAACCCCACTGCCACTCCCTGCTGGCAATGCTGAAGGAGGTTCTTGATGTTATAAACCTTGTCTCATCCTGACTCTTTCCTAAATCTGGATCCTGGAGGTTCAGAGTCCTTCCAAGGGGTGTCCCTGAAGTTTCCAGCCAGGTCAGAACACGACATTCCCGAACTCAGAGGAGCAGTCCCAGCTAATCAGATTGAGCTCTACACTGACATCTGCCAGGAATTGAAAGTCTCTGTATAAACTGAATCCTGTCATGTGTCAGGGGCCCAAAATTTCCATCCAATTCAGTGGCTGAGCCACGGAGTGGGAATCAAGGATTAGAACATTCCCTTCTGCAGAGTTACACCTATCCATAACTTCCCTGTGGGAATGCAGTGCAGGAAGATTACAAGACTAAGTCAGCAATTTCTTAGTCCCACAGACTTATCTCCTGGTGCCCAGCTAAAGTCTTTTATCAACAGAAAACAGCTGGAAAGCTTTATACAAAAAGTTATGATCCTGCAAGATTCAGAATATTCTTTGCACGACAAGCTGAGAAATTAGGTTTGAAGTCTTTCCTGTGTTTAAGCCTACAAAGAAAAGCTTAGTAAGATTCAGAAATGTCATGTTCAGTCTTCTCACACACAGCAAATTAACAGTCTGTTTGGCTCCATGCAGATTATTTGGGGCTGGCCTGCAGAAGCTCCATGGGGAGCACATGCAGGTTACAGAGGACATGCAAATGAGAGGTGTGTGACTCACTGCAGTTGTGTTTGCTCAGGATTCACCTGCCATTTATCCATATTTAATCCTTTTCGTGCCTCCTTCCCTACTTCACTCATGTCATTGACATTTTGATCGGTGGCAATTACAAAACCGTGTGGCAGGATGGACTTGGGAAATTCAGAGCTGACTCTGCTTCTTCCCTGGGTTGGCAAAGCCACTTCCAGCAGGTCAGATCACCCTTCCTTCTTCCATGAAGTGCAAATGCAGGATGTGACTTGGTTTATTGGAGCTGTACAAGGGGCCATACCAAGAGCTCAGGGTTACAAGGGGAAGCAGTGGATGGAGCATGTTTAGCACCCATGGATTGACCATTTTGTCATGGCCTGCATTACCTACCTAAAGCAAATTTGTGTGCCATGTTTTCACTCACTGAAATTGCCTCTGTGAGGAGAGAGACTCTTCTCTCTCAGCAGCAAAACCAATGAGGTCCTTAAAAGGGCTGGCCAGAAAAACTCAACAAGGATGAAAGGCAGGTCAGGCCATTTGCACTGACAGGGCTGAGGTCATTCAGCACCTCAGCAAAGAAACCTCCATCCAAGGACCTCAACAAGCCCTTCCCAGGGGTTCAGAGCACTTGTCAAAGTGACCCTGCACTGGCAAAGGGAGGCAGGGGGAAGGAATGAAGTCATTGTGTCAGAGAACACGGGAGGTCTGGAGAGCAGCACAACTTTCCTGTGCTTTGAGCAGCCCGTGAAGGCTCTGCCCACGCAGGGGATGGAAACTCAGCAGAACCAGGACCATTATGCAAGAGAGAGGATCCAAGGCTGGTGAGACACATTCACCCAGAGACTCACTCAAGCCACAACTCAGAACAGGAAGTTTCAGTCAGACTTTCAATTCCCACACCGAGCTAAATCAATCTAAATCAAATACATTTGAGAGAAAGAGCCTTGAATGGAAAAACAGTCTCTTTATGCCACCCACTACCAGAAAGATTATTGTTCTGGCCTCAAAACTAGTTCTGATTTGAAAGCTGCTTGAATTTAGAAATCCTGGAATTGGATTATTTTCTCTCTTGTTTGAATTTTTACACAGGAAAACTGAGTAATTTGTGCAGTTAGCTAAGAAAAACAGAAAAGAGGCGGTGAGGAGGATGGTCACTGCAGGATTAGAATTGATTTATACTGATAGAACAACACTGTCAAAGATCCCACAGGAAGAAACAGTTTTAAAAGTCTTTAATCAGGCCTTATTTTCTTTCTTTTTTGCCTTTCCCCCCATTCCCAAAAGCTTACTCATCTGATCCACAACAATTCTGGGACCAAAACTCTGCTTCTTGCCCTCAGATGTTGCTGGTGATATTTTCAGCACAGGAATTGCTGCAGTAGATCACACAGAGTGTCCATGATCCTCCTCCTGGCACTGGCCATGACAAACTGCACCACAGAAAAGTTTAAGGCCCTTCAAGAGTTCCCAATCCAAAAAAAAGTCACCCCTTCACCACCAGGAGTTAACAGAGTTCTCTTGTTCCCTCTCTGATGTCGCTGTGTTTTGTGTTAATGATCATTGCTGCAACAAATCTGGGTCTTCCAATCAACAAATCTGGGTCTTCCAATCGACAGTGCCCTGAGAAACTTCCAGGAACCACCAGCAAAAGCCAGGAATGAGCAATATTAAGACTAACGAACTAATCAAGGTTCTCTCTGAGAGCCCTTTCTGAGAACTGCCAGGGAAACTAATTAAGATCAATTGCACTCGTCATTTGGGCTGGGACACATCAGACCCTGTCACTGGGTATTTATGGGCCCCTTAAAAATAACCCCCCAGGAAACAAGCCCAGAGTGGGTCTGAAATGCAGTGAGGTCCTGGTTCCTCAGCAGAGCCCCCCAGCCCTGACCCAGAGCTCTCAGGGAAGGGCAGGGAAGGGTTCCCAGCCCCTGTCCCTGTGCTGGGCACTGCTCCCCCCAGGGAGCTGAGACTTATTTTCCACGAGCAGCAATGCCACAAGTACCCAGGAGTCAAAAAAAAAAAGAAATGGAAGCAGTTGTGAAATTGTCCCATCTACTTTTACCATCCCCACGGAAAAACACACAAAAAGCACTTGGAAAAAACCACCTAAACCCTACATGAAGTCCTTAAATTTCTTTTTTTCAGAGTTTTTAAGGAGACAGAGAAAATCCTGAATGTGTAAGTTCTTCAGAAGAACTGTGTCTTTAAAGTTGGAATGTGACTTTTTTCCACCCCCCAAAAAAGTGCAGTTTCCCAAGTTCTTACTGGAAAGTTTTCTTGGGAAAACATTCATTTCCAAAAGTGTTGTTTTCACACTTCTGGTTCACTGGTTGTTTGACTCTTGCAATGCTTTAACAGTGTTTTTACTCCATGAATGTTTGTAATAACTTAATCCAACTGATTTCCTACAGTATCTCCTTTTAAGGATAATCATATCAATATGCTGCTGACATTTTGTAATCCAAATAATTTCTTTTTAATAGATTTTGTTCTCAGTTGGATTCAAAACAAGATTTAATTGTATGATCCTGTCCCCTAAAATTTCTGAAAAAGCTGCTGCACAATAAAATTCAATAAATAACAAAAACAAATTGAAAACATGGATAACCCTGTGCAGAATTTTGTTAAATTCTCAGATTTCTTTTCTAAGAAGAGAGTTCAAGATCAGCTACAATCTGCTACATTTTCCAAGACAAAAATCTTGTTCATATTTCATGTTTTCCTGCCCTAACAAACTTTGCTTTGCTTTGTTTGGGGTTTTTTTCTCCTCCAAAAGAGCTGCAGTGGGATGTGTTCTGTAACAGGCTAAAACACACCCCCCTAATTAAATGTCCTTACATACAGCCTTTGATAAGGCCCTCAGCCCTATCTGTTCACAACAGGAACCATCCAGGAACCCAACAGATTGAACAGGCTCACACAAAGCATTTCCCAAAAGCTCCACTCCATCCCTCCCAAACTTCTCTGCTATTTTGCCACAGTCAAGCCTCAAAACTCTTCACAGATCCTTGGAATTCAGGAATTAATTTCCTTTATGGCTCCACAGACCAGTTTGGGAATGACCAGTTCATCACCTCAGGGTTTGGCTCTCGCTGTCTCCACCCAGGTCCCCCCTGCTCTCCCTGTGCTGCTCTGACCTGGATCTTGCTCCTTATTTAGGGCATCCTGACTGTAAAACCCTGTCAATTATTAAATGCAATGGCAGTGATATCTAATCATGTCAAACAGGATCAGGCCTTCCTTGTGTGAGGTGCAGCCCTGCCAGGAGTCCCTGTGCTGGGTCTGGGAGTGATGCAGAGCTGACTCAGAGCTGGGCAAGGGGTCAGGGCACTGACAGGTCCCAGGGCAAACCTCAGACTCCACTGGGCTCTTCTGCCTCCACATCTAATTAAAAGACAACATTTCTGACTAGACTGACTAGAAACATGTGTCCTGAAGGCAGCTTTAGCTTTGCCTGCTGCTGACACACAGCTCCTGCACAGTCCTGCCAGGTTCTGTCCCCACAAAGGTCCTTTGCTCAGTGCTGACTGAGGGAAGGGGTAAAGCAGCTTCTCAGCTTGTCATAAAGGAAGCCAGAAGATCCCTTGATAAGATGTTGTCTTCTTTCCTTCCTCTCTCTGTATTCACTGTTCAGCAGGGGAATTTCAGTTCTGTGCCCCTGTCCCAACAGCAATCAGGGGCTCCAAGGGGACCCCTCCAGCCCAGCAGATCAGACTGTTACCCACCAAGTCTCCTGTTCTCTGGAACATCAGAGATGCTCCTCTAACACATCCAATATGGATCTGGTGAAAATTGTCACCAGAATGTTTCAATCTCATAAGTCACAGAAAGCCAACTGACAGCACTTGACAACATGAGCACGGTGCCAGAATGCAAACCAATAAAGTTTCTTCTTCTTCAGTGTGACAAAATGCTTATTTTAAGCACACTGAGACAATAAAGTGCTGATTAACAGGCAGCATGTTCTTCAATGAAATGCTGTGAGTGTGTAGCCCTGTGCTAAGAAGAGCTGAAGGTATGACCATGGTGAGAACAACTCCACATAAAATTATCCAAATTTAGCTTTGAACCAAGTCAGTGGCACAGCACCTGCAGCCACAGGGAGGACTGGCCCAGTGTCATGCACAGTTTGTTGTGAACTCCAGCAGCCTAAATGCCTGTGTAAGGTTATTCCTTGACCAGCTTAGAGCTGTCCCAGACATGTCCCCACTGTCTCTGCTGCCTTGCCCTGCACAAAGGGGTGTGTTGACTCCCCAGGGACTGCAGGGAGTCATCCCTTCAGCCTTAGCTGGAAACTACAATGCTTCATTGTAGGCAGCCTAATCACACATTCACACTGTGTTCTGCAGAAATTAATAGAGACAAAGCTGAAAATAATACTCACCCACGGAGGCTAAAAATAAGCACCAAAATTTCCCCTCCTCGCTTCTCTCTGCTTTGTGTTTCCCCTCAGGTGATGACACCACTCTCCTTCCCAGCTCTCCTGAAATGCATCATGTGCACCCTGGGCACAGACCCTTCTGGGGAATGGGGTTTTTGATGTAGGGTTATGGTTTGGGAGGTACTGAGTGAGGCAAATCAAGGCTTATGGTTTTGGGAAGGTACTGCATGAGGCAGATCAAGTGTTTTAGACCAAAATAGACAACAGAATACACTGGTTTAACACAGTCTCCAAGAATCAGATACCTAGAAACATATCTGAATATGTATAAATTATCTCACAAGTGTCAGATGCACTAATTAGAGTCAACGTGGTGTTTTCAGCTGCACCACCATGAAGGAATAAACTCCTTCACAGTATTTTTGGTGTGACAGACTCTGTTTAGTTTTAGTCCTGCAGCTCAGCCCATTTCAGACTTCCAAAAACAAGCCAATTAAAATACCAAAGGCTTATTGAATATGGATTGCTCTAGACCATGCAATGTAGTGCAGCCTTGTTTCCTGCAAACACGGGAATTTTGAGAGCACAGGATCCTTGAAATCAGTTAAAAGGGCAATAATTTATCAGGAGCACTGCAAAAACTACTTGGAGCTCCTGCCAAGCAGCCCAGCTTTCCAACAACAGGACAGAATGGAGAGAAAGCCAAATGAAATCACCCAAAAATGAGGAGTAACAACCTTAGTTCTGGGGCAGTTCAATATGTAGATCTGTAGCACTGACATGTCCTCATGAATATCCATCATGAACTAATAAACTCCCCCCAAAAAAACATTTTATGAGGGAAATAAAACAACTTTCCATCTCCCAGATGAAAAACATGAGGTCAGTAGGTGTGAATACAGATGGAGCTGGTTCTAGAAGTGGGATGGAAAAAAAACAGAGTTCTGGGATTACACTCCAGACTTGCTACTTCTGCAGTATTTAATGCAGAGAATCTGGTGAGGGGAAGGGAGAAGAGCTGAGCTTTTCCTTAGAGATCCTGTGTGTCTGCAGCAGCCCCTGCCACGCTGTGCCCCCAGGAGGGGCAGTGGTGATTCCCTGCACACGCTGCTCACCCCAGGAACCATGTCCTGCTGCAGCTGCATCCTCCACTGCCTTCCTCCAGTCCTGAAGGAAAAACACTTGGAATTCAGCAGTATATAATATTCCTGTTAATGTGAGACAGGAGACTGGCAACATGCCACTCACAGAGCCAAGCAATGGAAAAAAGCAGAGCCCCAGTTCAGGCTCCCCATGGGAAGCAGACAGACCTATTGTGAGCTGTCTCCATCCTCGGGGCTGGATGCTCCAGGCTGATTTATGAGCACAATATTTACAACTAACACACATGAAATACATTATGAGGAGAAATAAATCTCCTAAGATGCACAGGGAACAGCTAAGATAAAAGGATGCATATGGTGCACGAGGTGAATGTTTGTCATTAAGTGTGGTGCTGCAGCCAGAGCACGTCTGTGGGGCACAGGAGGCTCAGGATCTGCCCTGGGCTTTATCAATACTCTGCAAGAGACTCTCAGAAAGATGTCCCAGCTTTTTATGTCTTTCTGGTGAACTCAAAGCTGATGAAAGACACTGTGCTGAAAGCCCTTGGGAGTAAAACTGTGCTTGAAAAGAAGATTAGTCTTATACCTCTGCAAAGACCTCCACAGCTTTCACTATTCCTTCAGGTTTACTATATTTCCTTTCTAAAACACTAACTAGTCCTTAAAAAATTGCAGAACTATCTCCATTTGTTAAAGGAATAAATACATGCTCATTTGTTGGATTACATTCTATTTTTAAGTGATTTTATGCCCCATTCTAGTGATGGGTAAAATCACAGCATATTGACTTATATTGGAAATCTTGCACCACTGTTTTGTGGTTTCATGCTCACAACCAAGTCAGGTGGTTTCCTGTAATTACTACACTTTGATTTATGGATTTATTACCATGTTTATTTCAAATGAAGGAATGAGACACAGCAAACAAGAGGAACTCCAACTGCTCTTGGCTGTGAGATACACTTAAATAAAAAACAAAGGGAAAAAAAAAGCAAGAAATAAATATGAAAACCTCAAGCCATATTTGATCCTAAATTTGGAGTCCAAATTCCTTTAAAGGGGAGATGGCTCCCTCAGCAGAATTCTGGGCTGGGCTCAGGACCCAGTTCATGCCACCAAACCTCATCTTTGTGTGAGATCTGAGACACTCTCCCCAGCAGTTTTCAGTCACATTGCAAAACCCTGAGAGGAGGATGAAAGGCAGATCCTCCTCCTCCTCTCTTACACTCACCCCAGGGCCTTCAAACAGCAGGACTTGATTTAACCAGACACACACTGGGCCAGAGAAGTGATGAGTGATCCTGGGACTGCACTGGACCCACACACACCAGAGTTCATCTGATCCATTTTCCAGCACAGTCCTTGGATCTCCTCAGAGCCTTGAGCAGACTGTGCCCAAGGTTGGACAGTCAGCCCCAAAGCATCTCCTGGCTGGCCAGGGGGAGAGCAAAGTCAGCAGAGCCTGCATCCCCTGCAGGGCACAGCACAGCCCTGGCACACACAGCACCTGCCCAGCCCCACACAGCAGCATCTCCCACCAGTCCTGGGGCCTTCCTTCCCACCCCTCTCAGCTCCTCTCCTCTGCATCCCTCTTCCAAAAAATTCACTGCCTGTTCCACACAAAGGCTGGACCAAGGGAAATCTGCTGGCTCACAAACAGGTTCCTTAAGCCTCCAGCAAACCAAGAGGAGGGTATTTGTTTCTAAATCTCCAAAGGAGGATTAGGCAGGGTGACCATAATCCCAACCAGCCTCACTCCTGCCACTCATTCTTAGGGAAGGAGAGATGCATTTTAGAACCTGGAAATCACCAGCAGATGAAAGGTTTCATCCAAAGTGGGAGATCACAGATCACAGTTGCTCAGTGTTAGCAATACCTCCCTTGTTTCTTGGCTGCACAGGAAAAAGAGTTTTCTTTCTGTGAGACAGAGTGGGTATGATTGTTTGCTTCAGTTCTGTTGAGATCATTCTTTTTTGTCAGTACCATCCCTCAATAACTGAGTCTGATCTGAGGAAGGACTAGAGCAGTTAAATATCTTCTGGAAATTTCTCCCTCCCTCTCCCTTGTGGCCAACCAAAAGATCCAACCTGCTTTGATCATAAACTCTGCATTTTACCTGCTGTTTACATCCAAGTCCTGTTGCAATGATGGCAGAGCATCCTGGTACCACAAAAGGAAAAAAAAAACCACACACCACTTGCAGCATTTTTACATGTAATAGTAACAGTCTCTTGGTGCCATCATCAGCCATGGCATTTCATTCACACAGAACACTTGTGGGCACATCACATATGCTTTTCCATTCAATGTATTTTTAAATGTTTCCCAGGCAACTGTTTCAATACAATATGCCTCCTTGGCAACCTGGTACCAGCAAATGCCATGCTAGTCTCCCTAGTCCTCTTTTTAGGTCTTCCCATCTTGGCATATAAATGTCACAGGGCTGGATTTTCCATACCCAGCCACACAGGTACTGCTCTGTCCTCACTCTGGGGAAGGGAAGGCTGGATGGAGGAGATGAGTCGTGCTCTGGGTGCTGCACGTTGGCCAGTTCAGCTCTGCTGAGCTCCCACAGGGAGGAGGTTTCAAAGGCAAAGACTTTTCATGGAAAGAGAATTTCTCCTACTAAACTAAAATTAGGGAGAGCCCACAGAAGTGTCTGCACTCAACTGACTTGCTCTGGGAACAGCAATGAGCCTGCACTTCTCAAACTGAAACTGCACGTCATCTTTATTCTCCTGCCTGTGCCAGAGGAAGCTTCACACAGTTCTCCTCATTTTGTGGCTTGACTTGTAACACATCCTGTTAATGAAGGGAGTCAGCCTCTCCCATTTCCCTGCAGACAGTGATTAGCACTGGGCTGAGGGGGTCAGTGGCACCGAGTTACTCTTTCCAGGGCTGCATTTGCTGCCCCTGGGCTGTGGAGGACACGCACCATAAAGTCCATTTGCTGCAGCAGCTTTCCCTGCTGCTCTGCTCTGCAGACTCTGCTCTCTTTGGGGACATTCTCCTTTATTACATTTAGCAGAATGGATGTGATCATCCTTGAGTGAAGTCATAGACTGCTTGACAAGGACAAAAAATGATCAACATGTTCTCCTAAATGAAGCAGTGATTAGATAAAATAATTAAAACGCAATAATGTTTCAATTTTCTGGCAAGGCACAATTTATTCTGAACATTTTTATCGGATACAGGAGCTGTCAGTACAGAACCCAAGATACTGCAGAAGGACTAAAACTATCTGTGAGCATCAGTTGCCATAAAAAAAAAATAAGTTTTAATAAAAACTGCATGTGCTTCAGCCTCAGAGTGGGACATTAAAAAAAGTAATAGCTCCTGCATTCGATGACATCAGACTCTGAGAGGAACCCAGCAGAAACTATGGCATCTCTCCTCCATTGATTACTCCATAACAACAGCTGAAAATCACAATTTTTCCAGGCTATAAAATGCCAAGCACTCCAAATTCTACACCGGCAGCAAAACCCTCCTCCCTGTCTGTGAGCTGCTGTATCTGTAACAGAGCCCCTGCATCACCAGGCTTCCTAATTCTTCCCAAATGCAGCAGCTCTCATTCAATGCTGCAGCTGTTGGGGAGGAAATCAGAAATAGCAGAAGGCGGATTAGCTGATAATGTACCAGTTCTTCCCCAGCACCTGCGTTTTACACTCTCCCCTTTCCCTCGGCCCAGGAAAAGATCCCTTGGTTTGTTTGGCAGGCAATTTATAGGCTTTAGTGATTGTGGAATTGCAAAAGGATTAGAATTTGTTATAATAGCCCCCTTCTTCCTGAGAGCAAAAGTTAAAACTGAGGCCCCACTTTCCAGCAAGAACCAGGGGCCGTGTAAGTAAAGATTAAGCTTGTGCAGCTCCATGAGACTCAACAGGGAGGAGATCACTACACATTTACAGGGAAATCCCTGCAGATAATCTGGGGGGGTCATTCTGCCTTCCAAAAACTCCAATCCCTTGACCATTGGCTCAAATCCAGCCAAGGCTGATTATGATAAAGACCACTCTCTGCATTTCTAGGAGAACTTTTTCTTCCTAAAACATTCTAATTATTAAATTCCACAAGACCCAAAGTTGAGCAAGAAGTAATAGGATTTCCATGCAGTGGAGGAAAGAGTAGATATGACCTTGTGGCAAGTGGCAAACCCAAGAACAGGTCCTGTTCTACACTTCACATTCCTTCTGGAAAGATGCAGATGAGAAATACCCTCAATGGACAAAGATTTCTGGAATAGTTTGAAATCTACAGATAGTTACAGAAGCAAACAGAGCAAGAATGAGAACACTGATGATGTATCTGCACTCACAGCTTAGGATAGATAAGTATTAAACTCATAACAATGACAAAAATCTTAGAATTTTCAGTTAAATCTACAAATTACAAACCCACCTACAAGCTGTAGTTGTTGCAGAATCAAGGTTTTTCCCTTTTGCTTTTTACAACCAGAAGCTGCAGTAATAATGTTCCCCATTATTTTTATTATATTCTTTCATTTGTGGCCCTCACTGCACAATAACCAATTTTTATGTTCACCCATAATGCAGCTTTTGCAAATGCTACACTCCCTGCCTACAGCACCTTCAGCATCAAGAACAGGCTGACTCCTGAGGGCTGTTCTGGGAGAACTTGTATCTAACCACAGAAATCTGGGGATTTAGGAGCAGAGAATTGTCCAAGTGGCATCTCAGGGGTCAGAGAATAAAACCCCAACCCAAAGATCACAGGAATAAAAGAAGAAACCCTGCGGCATAACCAGTCACTAGCACGGATCCACCTGGAAGGGTTCGCGGTTCCCTCGGAGCCTTTCCCTGCCCTCGCATTTTGTGAAATCCCCATTTTTGCATAGTTTGCTGCCTCCACGTGGCGACAGTGAGCGCTGGGCCACAATTCACAGCAGCCCTAAAACCCCCCAAGGAGCACTTCTTCAACGAGTTGTGCAATCAGTTTCGTACCCCTCCCCTGCCATCTCATTTTCCACCACTCCCAGGGGTTGATCCCCTCCCCAATCCACATTTTTGCTTTATTTACAGTTCTTCCCTCCATCTCTGCTGCCATCACCACCTTCCTCTCCACAAAAGGCCTGAAACCTTCTGATCCAAACTCGCCCACAGATCTTGGGGCACAGATTCCATCAGAATCATCCGCAGCTGGAAAACCACTGGATGTGTTTGGAGCTGTCACTGCTCAGGAGTTCCCAGGTTTCCCCAGGTGAAACGTGAATCTCTGAATCCTGATACCCAAACACCCTTTTCAAGGCTCAGATCTGCTCAAGATGTGCTTTAACTGCTGATAAATTTTTGCAGTCAATACAGCCAATATTGATGCCTCCTTCTCACCCTGAAGAATCATCAGTTGCCATCATTCCAGCAGAATAAGTTACAGAAAAGAAACGTGAGCTTGGGTTCATCTTTTACCGCCGCTAAACTGGTTTTATGGGAAAGAGCACTGTCTGTACTGGAACTCACAGACACCTGTCAGCAAACGGGATGTTTTATTTGCTTGGACAGTAACTCTCGTATCGACTGGGAAGAATTTAAACAGCGGAGTTACTCGGAGAACAAAGTGTTCTGTCACAGTTTCTCCGACGTGCTTTTGAGGAGGTCACGAGTGTTCAAACCCGCCCCGACAGAGGGCGGAGAGACGGAGCCGCGGCCACGGGCAGGGAGAGGAGGAGGAGGAGAAAGAGGAGGAGGAGAAAGAGGAGGAGAAGAAAGAGGAGGAGGAAGAGGAGGAGGAGGAGCAGAGGAACCTCCCCCCGGCCATGGGGGAGGAAGGAGCCGCCAAACTGCGGCTGAAGCCCCGCTCGGCGCTGGGTCCCCGCGGGCGAGGGGGGACCGGGACCGGGACCGGGACCTGGACTGGGACAGGGACCGGGACGGGCCCGCGCCGCCCGTGAGTCGGACAGGGGGGATCGGTTGGATCGGTCGGATCGATGCCGGGGGAATCGGAGCGGATCGATACGGGAGGGGGCGGATCGAGTGGATCGATGCCGGGGGTATCGGATCAATCGGATCGGATCAATGCCCGGCGTATCGGATCGATACCGGAGGGATCGGCTNGGAGGGGGCGGATCGAGCGGATCGATGCCGGGGGTATCGGATCGATCGGATCGATGCCGGGGGTATCGGATCGATCTGATCGATGCCGGGGGTATCGGATCAATCGGATCGGATCAATGCCCGGCGTATCGGATCGATACCGGAGGGATCAGCTCTGCCCCGTCCCGCGCTCACTCAGGGGCCGTTGCTGCCTGTGTTGGGGATTATTTGGATTATTTCATAAAACAGGGCCGGCAGCGCCGTCAGAAAACAGGGAGGGAACTGCAGCGTGGAGCACTCGGGGCCTCAGAGCAGAACAGGACAGGGGCAGGGAATGTTAACGCTGGGAAAGGCAGATTTCTTCCTTCTAGTGAAGCCAGGAGAACAGAAATAATCCCTGTTTTTAACAGCTCTGGAG
>VYZS01069805.1:4807-21095 GCA_013400695.1 Neodrepanis coruscans | reverse complement strand
AGAACAGTTTAATAATTGAAATAGAGTAAATACTACTAATATAAGTAATTGTGATGGAAAGTGAGATAATAAAGAGAGAAATTAAATTTAAGGAAAAACAACAAATGAGGCACAATACAGTTGTTCACTACATGCTGACTTTTTTGCAAACTTGCTGTGGGAGCACTCTTTCCCATCATCTGGACCATTAAGGCAGATGATAAACAGCACTGGCCCTACTATAGACCCCTGGGGTACACCACTAGTAACTCAACTCCAGCTGAATTCATGCTGCTGATTATAACCCTTTTTGCCTGACAGTTTGGCCAGTTTTCAGTTCACTTCTTTGTCCACTTCCCTAGTCCATACTTAATCAGTTTGGAAAAGGGGATGTTACGGGAATCAATGTTGAAAGCCTTACTAAACTCAAGATACACAATATCCAGCACTCTCCTCTTATCCACTGAGCCACTCAAACATATCAAGTTGGTCAGTCATGATTGTACCCATGCTAAGAATGTCCAATCACATTACTTTTCATAATGTTTATAGATTATCAATTATTTGTTCCATCACATTCCCAGGGACTGATGGGAGCCTGACCAGACTGTCAGGCTATTGGCAGTAGCTGTGACATTCGCTTTCTTCCCACCCCTGAGGCACTTTCCCTGGTCACTCAAATGACATTTGAGTGGCCTTTTAATGACATGGGCAACTCTTCCATCAGGATTTCTTCCAGCTGTTTGAACAAAGCCTCATCTACTACTTCTTTCTGGTCAGGCACTTTGACTATAGTGACATTGTGGAGGTGTGGATGATGTCATTGAAGATGAGCTGAGAAATTACTTGAAGCCCTTGTCCAATGTGGGACTTCACCAAACCTTCCTCTGAAATGTTCTATTGCAATTACAGATGCAGCTCACAGCTGCAGCTGTTAGACATCTTATATTGTTTTCAGTAGAGGAATTCCCTATATTTTTGCCCTGCTCCCTCATGGCTTACTACACCCCTCACACAGACAGAGCACTTAGAAAAACCTGCTTTTAAACACTTCAACAATAGCAGTGTTACCCTTGTATGATGTCCCAGATGTGACGTCCCTTCTGTTTCTCCAGCTGATTGTATTTTGTATTGGGGTGATATAGATGGAGGCTCTTCCCAGGAGGATGGACAGCACCACCCTACATATCAGAAAGCGCAGGTTAGATGCTTCTATTAGAAATTAAAATCATAAATGCAATGCCCGAGCCTTTCAGAAAGTAACTGAAGGAATGGAAGTAAACAACTTTCAGCAAAACCACATTTCTACTGCAGCCAAACCGATCACCAATTGTTCTGTTTTCTTTGGGTTGGGACTATCAACATATTTCTACTGCATCTGGAAAACTGTTCTCCATAAAAATCAATGTATATAATTTTTATCTAACTAGAAGTATCTTAATTTTATCAACCATGTTGCCAACTAGCAGTCCTTCATTAGGGATGAAAAGGAGACTTTAGCCCTGATAACTTTGTGGGTTGTGATTTTTGCCAGGCAGTTGTCAAACCCTTTGGATGTTGTTTGCTTCTCAAGGTACAGATGAACCCCTTAAATACATGTGCCACCAGTTACCAAATGCTGTACTTTTGTCCTTTTAGCAACCCGCGTCAATAAGATGATTTTGGCATCTAAAAATTAATGCCACACTGCCAATTAGTCAGTCATGCCTCTGGTAACCTTATTCAACACAATGGGGCTAATCACTTCTGGAAGGCCTTGACATGTTTTATAATTGAACTGTCAGGTTTGTGTTTTACTGCAATTCGTTCATATCTAAGTGCAAGTTGTTAACCACATTAAGTTGATTTCTTTTGAAGGCTGGTGGGAAGGATGGAGGCCTGATTCCCACTTTTATAGGTGATTATGATACTCCTGCAGAGTATTGGTAAGAAAAAGGATTTTGCTATCATTTTGTGAGTTAAATGATAGGTTGAGATGGCTCATCTGTGGATGTACTGCCTAGAGACTGACTGGTATTCTCTGCCTGTTTCCTTGTTTTCTGGGCTGGGGCATCTGCCACCTCTCTGGGCAACCTGTTGCAGTATTTTATCACCTCATCATAAAAAACTTCTTCCTGTCTGTCTGTAATCATGTGTGTCTACCTTCTTGTTCTACCTCCTGGGGGAAGGGATCCTGTTCAATTTCATTTACACAACCCTGAACTATGAGTTCTAAGTCAAGACAGTAAATAAACCAATGCTCTGGGATCTTCCCCTGTGTTTTGCTTCCCTATTCATTAGCTTAATAGACTCGTCCTCTACAAGAAGGGGATGTAATTCCTAGTGCAGATTACTGAGCAGCATTAAGCCTGCTTCCACAAACCTTCTTTGCATCAGTAGCATGGTAGTACGTACCCTTGCAAAGCAAAATCTTCATGTGGAATTGTGTTTCATTGGAATAGGCTTACACCAAAATGCAAAGAAAAGTATCCAAACTTCTGGCAGCTCTCTGCCATGCTTGCCTGGTCTTACTTTCTAAAATGAGATTAAACTGCTTGAATTGAAATCCACGTGTCACGCAAGGAACTGAATGGGGTTAGAAAGAGGGTCTATGTGCAGCTGAGACAAAACAGTTTAAGGAGATACTGTTTTCATGGGGATTTATGTCCAGAACTCTTAGGTGCCTAAAGCAGCAATATCCATAAGCTTTGCAAGGGATTAAGAGAGGGGAAAAAACACCCAATTCAATTGTGTGATCATTTCAATACTACCATCAGGCTGGGAGTTACCTGTTTTTCATGTTTGCTCACTGAAGTTTGAGCTCTCAGAGAAACAAAATTCTGTTGTTTATTCTTGCTGGATACATTTGAAATCTGGCATTTGGAGTTTTAATACTTTGAATTTCAAGGAACCAGGTAGTGTTGACTGCTTCCATTTCTCTGTGCAGAATATGTGAGCCATGAATAAACAACAATCTCTGCTACCAGTCTGCAGCTGATTCACATAACTTTCGGTACATCAAGCCAAATTTGTACTGAGCTATGGGCTTTAGAGGAGTAGCACTTAGGTTGAATTTGACCTGTCACATCTTTGTACCATATAATACTGACTCTACTTTCTCCTATAGACCTATTTAAATTTAAACTTCTGATGTTTTGTAGTTACTTTGAATAAGGTTGGACTTGATGATCTCAAAGGTTTTTTTTTCCAACCTAATCTATTCTGTGATCCTGTGATTGTGTAAGTGAAGATAGTCAGCAGTTCTCTGTTATGAACAGAGTAGGTATATCCTTATTCCAGTCCACTCTGGAATAAGTGTCCACTTTATGAAGAGAAAATTGGCTACTCTTGTATTTTATGCATTAGAGCATAAAAACAGAATTAAATCTGAGATGCCTATTTCTTGAAAAAGGTGAGAAATATATTGTCCAAAAGGAATTCTTGGACTTGATCTTTGATGTAAAAAAATGAATCTCTGAGTCTTGATCTGTTTGAAAGGATCCCAGTTTATCACCAATCAGGGGTCTGCCCTTTGAAAGAGCCATAAGAACATTAGGGTCTGTAATACTTTCTAACCTATTTAAACCCTATTAATCAGAAGCCACAAAAAAATAGGATTTTTTTTTTTTGTTTCCCAGCAGAGGTCCCAGACAGGTAGCTGTTCTTTAAAACCATAGTGTTCTTTTTCACTTTCAGAACATCTGTCCTGTATTTCATTTGCCACTTTTGCACGGCATGAATAACAGCAGGCACACAGACAGAGCTATTAAAAATGTAAGAGATATTCCAGTAAATCAGTTACTTTGCAGTAAATCAGTTAGTTTACCATTATTGAAGTTCTGTGTGAAGCGAGTCTAGCTGTTGGCAGAAGAGGATTTTGTAATAAATAATACAAAATATTCTGTGTTTTTTAAAAGGGATTTTGTAGAGAGATTTCAACAATAAATGATTTAATGGGTTATGTGATGATCAATGGAGCTGCCTCACGGCCTCTCAGAACACTAAAAATCCTGGTGCACACAGAATCCTTGGAGGACCTCTCCCTTTTAAAAGATTGTTACTAGCAGCTGACACATGTCTGTATTTTTGAAACGGTAAAAATCTGAACTTCTAAAGCTTGTAAAGAGTTCAGAAGGGTAAATTATCCTCCCTACAGGAGGCTGCAGTAGCATCAAGTGAGACATGTTATGCTCATCAGAGGCACCCACCTAGATGGGTAAAGATCATTTGGACAGAGGAAATGGTTCTCCTCTGGAAATGGATATCACTGCACAGAATTAGATGGGCAAACAGGAGACAGCATCTAATTAACAGATGGGCTCAGTCAAACAAGTTTCCTGCTTTGCAGGAAAGGGCAGAGGCAAAAGTGCATTAAGACTTGAAAAAGCCTGACATAGTAGGAAGAAGAAAGACATAAGGAGTTATTCCATGTCTAGATCCCTCTTCCATCGTAGCCTGTTGCACCAGCAGACATATTGGTGTACCAAAATGTCATAGCTGTGGCTCTGTACTCCTCTCAGATACTGAAGCTGTATGTGTCCCATAGGTTGGGACAACCCTAAATCAGTCACTAAAAAGAAAAACCTTCCAGTCCTGTATCATTTTTGAAGTTATCAGATTTTCCCACATTCATTATATTCTCTAGCACTACTGGATTCAACAGCAGTTTCATCAGTTCCAAACATAAATTTAACACAAAATCCCTAAATTTATTTTGTTTGTACATCTAAGGACCACATAATTTCTACCAGGTTATTGTCCTGGTTTGGACTCTAGGGGGTGTTACTAAATGATGAGAGACGTAATGGAGAAGACTGCAATAACACAGTAATTTATTGATCACAAACTATAACTTGACAATAACACGCAAAAAGAAAGAAAACCACTGCTGCTCTGGGCTGGCTGCTGGGCTGTGGAGGGAGAGGAAGGAACGCTGCCATATAGACAGTGCTGCACTGCCTCAGCTGTGGTCACGCCGTGCCACGGCCTGGGCCGAGAGAGAGAACTGAGAGGAAAAGGGGATTCGAGCTGAGGGAGCTGAGCCAAGAGCCAAGCTGAACGGGACAAGGACTTCTGTGTCTGCTCCTTTTATAATGTGCCTGTTCTCCTATTTTCTCAGACTCTTCTTCTAGGGTGCGTNAGTGTCCACTTTATGAAGAGAAAATTGGCTACTCTTGTATTTTATGCATTAGAGCATAAAAACAGAATTAAATCTGAGATGCCTATTTCTTGAAAAAGGTGAGAAATATATTGTCCAAAAGGAATTCTTGGACTTGATCTTTGATGTAAAAAAATGAATCTCTGAGTCTTGATCTGTTTGAAAGGATCCCAGTTTATCACCAATCAGGGGTCTGCCCTTTGAAAGAGCCATAAGAACATTAGGGTCTGTAATACTTTCTAACCTATTTAAACCCTATTAATCAGAAGCCACAAAAAAATAGGATTTTTTTTTTTTGTTTCCCAGCAGAGGTCCCAGACAGGTAGCTGTTCTTTAAAACCATAGTGTTCTTTTTCACTTTCAGAACATCTGTCCTGTATTTCATTTGCCACTTTTGCACGGCATGAATAACAGCAGGCACACAGACAGAGCTATTAAAAATGTAAGAGATATTCCAGTAAATCAGTTACTTTGCAGTAAATCAGTTAGTTTACCATTATTGAAGTTCTGTGTGAAGCGAGTCTAGCTGTTGGCAGAAGAGGATTTTGTAATAAATAATACAAAATATTCTGTGTTTTTTAAAAGGGATTTTGTAGAGAGATTTCAACAATAAATGATTTAATGGGTTATGTGATGATCAATGGAGCTGCCTCACGGCCTCTCAGAACACTAAAAATCCTGGTGCACACAGAATCCTTGGAGGACCTCTCCCTTTTAAAAGATTGTTACTAGCAGCTGACACATGTCTGTATTTTTGAAACGGTAAAAATCTGAACTTCTAAAGCTTGTAAAGAGTTCAGAAGGGTAAATTATCCTCCCTACAGGAGGCTGCAGTAGCATCAAGTGAGACATGTTATGCTCATCAGAGGCACCCACCTAGATGGGTAAAGATCATTTGGACAGAGGAAATGGTTCTCCTCTGGAAATGGATATCACTGCACAGAATTAGATGGGCAAACAGGAGACAGCATCTAATTAACAGATGGGCTCAGTCAAACAAGTTTCCTGCTTTGCAGGAAAGGGCAGAGGCAAAAGTGCATTAAGACTTGAAAAAGCCTGACATAGTAGGAAGAAGAAAGACATAAGGAGTTATTCCATGTCTAGATCCCTCTTCCATCGTAGCCTGTTGCACCAGCAGACATATTGGTGTACCAAAATGTCATAGCTGTGGCTCTGTACTCCTCTCAGATACTGAAGCTGTATGTGTCCCATAGGTTGGGACAACCCTAAATCAGTCACTAAAAAGAAAAACCTTCCAGTCCTGTATCATTTTTGAAGTTATCAGATTTTCCCACATTCATTATATTCTCTAGCACTACTGGATTCAACAGCAGTTTCATCAGTTCCAAACATAAATTTAACACAAAATCCCTAAATTTATTTTGTTTGTACATCTAAGGACCACATAATTTCTACCAGGTTATTGTCCTGGTTTGGACTCTAGGGGGTGTTACTAAATGATGAGAGACGTAATGGAGAAGACTGCAATAACACAGTAATTTATTGATCACAAACTATAACTTGACAATAACACGCAAAAAGAAAGAAAACCACTGCTGCTCTGGGCTGGCTGCTGGGCTGTGGAGGGAGAGGAAGGAACGCTGCCATATAGACAGTGCTGCACTGCCTCAGCTGTGGTCACGCCGTGCCACGGCCTGGGCCGAGAGAGAGAACTGAGAGGAAAAGGGGATTCGAGCTGAGGGAGCTGAGCCAAGAGCCAAGCTGAACGGGACAAGGACTTCTGTGTCTGCTCCTTTTATAATGTGCCTGTTCTCCTATTTTCTCAGACTCTTCTTCTAGGGTGCGTCACTTTCCTATTGGTTGGTAGCCTGGCTCAGTGCAGACCTCACCATGAGGGCAAAGTCGTGGCCACCAGCAAAAATGCCTGTGGCAGGACTTGCTGCACTGCCAGCCACTGCCTCCAGTGCTGTGGGGATCCAGGTGCCCGGAGGCATCGGCGGCACTCTCTGCGCTGCACTGTTGCCCAGCAGCCGCTCCAGATGGGAGCAGAGCTGTCTGCATGCTGCAAGCCACCGGGGTCCATTCATTTTGCCTGCCCCTTTCTTTCATAAAAACATAAAAAAAAAGTTTTAAAAGACACCCCCTTCCCTCCACTTCCCCGGCTAACCTACACCCTGTCCCTAACCCACAACAGTTATTTTCTCTTCCTTTCTTAATATCCATTTACTTTCCTATGATCTGCATAATTTGAAGATAAAGTTGTTTAGTCACTCCAGACTGAAAAAAAATACCCCAAATCCTAAGGCCAGGGACCAGTCCTTGCAGAAATTCTGTTGAAAACACCTCCACTTCACTGTAGTTTCCTGTTTACAGAAGTGAAAAAAACCTCTGGATTAGCATGCAAAGCCAGAGCACAGAAAGAGTAGTTCTAGGAAGCTCATGGCTGGATAATCACAGAAAAAAAAAGACTTGTAGAAAAAAAAAAAAAAAAAGCCTGCAGGAATAGAAAAAAGGAGTGATCAACAAAGAAAACTACATCTCAATGATCATGAAGTATTGGAATAGCCAAACAGCATCTGGGATTATGAAAACCAATTAAGGGAAAAACGAATGGGGCTATTTTCCCAGGAGGATGTTATGATCCTACACCTAAATGAATACTTCATCTTTCAGAAAGAAAATGGTTTCCATTTCAGTAAGTCCAGACGCAGATGCTGGTTAGTGGAATGAGTGTAAGGAAACGAAACTTGCTGTTTGCAAGGTGGAGTTAAAACTCATGGAGATAAATGCAGCTGGATCAAATAACCCGACCATCATTCATCTTACACTTAGAAGCTGAAGAACTTTTTAAACAAAACTAGCAAGTTGAGAACTTATGCCATACCTGTAGCAAGTAGTAATTGTACTATCACAATGTACACTACCAGAAGGGGAAAAATTGACTTAGGCAATTACAGGCCCATTTGTCTGAATTCAGTGTCATAAAAGATTAGAAGAAAAATTTTAAAAGAAAGACTTGAACAACTTTAAGGTCATCAAGTCCAAGCATTAACCCAGCACTGCCAAGTCCATCCTAAATTATGTCCCTTAGTGTCACATCTACACATCTTTTAAATACCTTCAGGGATGTTGTCTCCACCACTTCCCTGGGCAGCCTGTTCAACCCTTTGGGTGAAGAAATTTTTCCTAATATCCAATCTAAACCTCTTGTGGTGCAACTTAGGCCATTTTCGCTTGTCCTTCACTTGTTACTTGGGAGTAGAGACCAACCCCCACACGGCTACAACCTCCTTTCAAGTAGTTGTAGAGAGCAAGAAGGTCTCCTCTGAGCCTCCTTTCTTCAGGCTAAACACCCTCAATTACTTCAACTGCTTCTCATCAGACTTGTGGTCTGGATCCTTCACCAGCTCTATTGCCCTTCTCTGGACATGCTCCAGCACCTCAATGTCTCTCTTGTATTAAGGGGCCCCAAATATGCAAACTACTGCCGAGTACATGGGGACAATCACTGCCCTCGTCCTGCTGGCCACACTATTGCTCATATAGGCCAGAATGCTGCTAGCCTTCTTTGCTACCTGGGCAATACTCAAACACATGAAGATAAAATGACAAAATGCAATTTGATTTCATTGAAAATATTTCACACCTGAATTACCTCATGATTTTTTTTTGTCAAATAATTTGTCTTTTTTTTTCTTCATATAGTACCACATAAGAAGTTATTAGTAATGCTGTGGGATATATGTAATGCTTATAAGGGAATCAAGTAGAGACTGGAAGGCATATAACTGTCTTGTAATGAAAGGAGAATCATCTAAATGAATTCAATTATTTTTCCATTGGTCAAGGACTGCTCTTATGACTGGTACTTGACTTTTTCAGTTATAGTAATGAGAATAATTAATCCCATATTCCTTGTATTTTGATGCTGTATAGTAGTCCCAATGGGAGTTTCATTTATCTGGCCAAATAAATGTTTGGAATTTTTGGACTGGGGGAGGTCAGTCTTTGTGAACTCTTTTGGGAAGCAAAGTTCAATGTCTTCTATTACCTTGACACAAAAAAAATGGATATTTCTTAAGGAAATTAGGAGGCTTTTTTGATGCAGAGATAGATAAACATCTTTGACAGAAGAATAAGGCAACCTTGTAGACTAGATTAGTGGAAATACAGCAAAATGTAACAATACATATTGAAAAGCCATACCTTTAGAGCTTCATATGTAGTCTGCTTCCTGTACAAAGGGGTCTGCCTTGTTAGTAGAAAACAGATGAGAAGAAAACCCCAGGTAACAATCTCAAAATAAATCTTGTTGATTATATATGACCTAGAGTGATTTAAGAAAAAAAATCTAAGTCTTTAACCTGAGTTAACTCGTTTTTGAGATTATCCTCTTAGGTCAACTCCTTTGAATTAGAGCCTACTCTTACATGGAGGCATTAATCTCTCACTGAGATCCTTCCACTTTGACCTGAGGTTCTGTCACAACAAGGTCAGCAAACCAGCTGCTCTAGGTTGGAGGCAAGATCTCACACCTGACAACCCTGTAGAAGAAGATTGCAGTATATCCCACTGTGGATTACTCAAAGGAGTGATAAACTGCCATTGAATTGTAAAACACAGGAGATTGCAAAAACAGCATCTCTGAGGAGTTTACTCAGACAGCAGGAAACTGTGCTGGAGGCAAAAAGAAAAATCTGAGTATCCAGGAAACATTAGTGAAAATCCCAGGTGCACAGCATGCCTCTGAATGTTCAGAGTATTGGCAAATATTGACTCCAGCTCTAGCTGCTTATTACCACTGCATTGCCAGCTCATAATGATGGAGGGGGGTTANCTTGTTACAGGTAGTTAATTTTATTTTTTTTTTTGTGGGGGGAGGGTGGGATGAGGCAAAGAAACAAGCTCCAGAAATATATCTCAGCTATTCAGCAGGTTACAGGGAGCTGATATAATAATAATCTGGGGGTGAGTTCTCAAGACCCCAACAAAGGACCAAATGAGCATTATATCATACTTTCCAGACTATTCACAGGATTAAACCAACTGTGCACACAGTAAGCTCTCTTTACAGATCTGAGAGCAGCACAGGCAGTGAGACCCATTTGTTTTGGATGGTTTTCAAGACTCAGCTATTGTTTATATTGTGCAGTGGCCCAGGGCAGCGGAAGAGGAAACTGTAAATTGTAATGATCAAGCTGGAGTGTGCATAGAGCTGTGCTTCAGGAAACATCAGCTCTCCAGCTGGAAAAGGAGGCTCTGGAGCAACTGCAACAACAGGGATGTTGATGTTGGAAGAAGGAAGTTTTATATTTTAAGGAAAGGAACTAAAAAAGAAAGCAAATGTTTAAAGTTGATACCTTAGGTTTCCTAAGCCTGGGACTGACTCTGCTTCCAGGTGTGTTAATCAGCCCAGTTCACTAGTCAATAGTGGTGAAAATCTTGTGAGAACAAGATTATCAGAATCAGATTTTGGCAGCAAATATCTAAGTTTGTGGTTTTCTTGAAGGCTGAATTTTTATTCAGAAAATTATGTCCTGGAGATTTGTAAAATTCAATATGTTGCAAGATCAATATACAAGTATTAGGGAGGGCTGTTCAGAGAATATCTGCCGGCCATGGACAGGCTGTTGGGGAGGGAACCATGAGGTTACAAAGGCTGTGACAAACACTTGCTTTTGCACCCTGCCAGTTAAATGCAGGGCGAACGTATCAGTTGCTTCTCACTTGAGTATTTTAACACTCTTGAGGTAACCTACTTATCAAGTGGGGAGCAAGAGAGAGGAGAGGGTTGTGAGAAGTAGTACTTCGCCGAAACATTTGACAAAGGTCAGTATTGAGGAGGAATGAAAGCTGGAGATAGTCTGGCATGTGGCTGGTGTTACTACAAGGCAGCTGTTCATCCTCAATTTAAAGAAATAATCTATGATGAATCCAAGAATGGAGTCACAAAGTGCAGAAATATGATACTTTCCCAGATGAGTAAAATCCTTAGAAAATGTGTAGTGTGCTGAGCAAAAGAACATAGGGATTGAAACACACGTGTCACATCAGCTGTGTCCTGGCACAATGGCAAAGCTGGGGGCCAGAGTCAGGGGTGAAGGCTGGCATTCCATACGGAGCTCCATCCGTGCCTTCCACCCTCTCCCCAAGGGGAGTACCAAGGGTGGGTGCCAGGAGAAGGATGATGCTTGCTTGCATCCCAGCTTTGATTTTTGCTCCTACTGCAGGAGGTAATATCCCTTTCTAATTATTTTTCAATTATTTTGATTGCTAGAAAATAATTAAAAAACCCAACCTCCCAAAAAGAGTGGTCAGGTTTCCATGGTACATTTTGCAGTACATTTTGCTACCATTCTCAAGGGAGGTGTAAGGGTGGGCAATGGTGTGGTCAACCTACCCAGCTCATTCTCTAGCCCTCTGCCCTGGCCTCCTAAAACCCCAGCTCTCCCCTCTGCAGGTGCTACTGCTCAGTCAAAATCTGTCAAGGAGCGGGATAATTTCCTACTGGGAACCATTTTAAACAGAAACTGGTTGTAGGACATTATGTCGAGATAGTTGAGCTCTATTTTAATCATATTTATGTCCTTGCTTGCAGGCAGAATTGTGTTAAATCACCTTTCCTCCCAGTCCCTGTTGGACAGGATTCATATCCGAACACTGCTGTGCAATACCTAACAGGAAAAAAACCTGAAGAGATCTAAGGAGGGAAGTGAGTGCCATGAGCACTCAGTTAAGATTCTAGGGAATAGATATTTAGACTGTCACCTGATGTTGCTACCTCTATCAAAACCCAGAAGAGTCTGTGATTTTATTTTAGAGGACTGGGAAAGTGGAAACTGAAAAATTAAAACAAAGCAATATGAAAGAGCAATGATACAACTAGACCCAGACAGGCAGCTGGATGTATGTCTCTGCAGCAGAATTTAAGTGGAGAGATTTCAGGTGTGCCTGAATGCTGCTCCTTTCCCCATGTAAGACATCATTGATTTTAGAGAACTTAGAAAACCAGCTTAGCAGAGATCTGTCTGTTTGGAAAGACATTTAACAGCACTTCTGACCAAGATTAAATGAAAGTTCCCAAGGCTGCCATTACTGCCCTGTGAACAAAGTGTACATTTCTCTTCTTTCAGCCTGTGAGGAATAAGACTTTACATATTCTTCTGAAAGAAATTGGTTTTCAGAAAATCAAGTGGTGTGAACCAGCAGATCTTTGTAGTCTCTGTTGGAAAAAACTTCATACGACTGATGTGTCTGGCCTCTTGCCCTCTGAGACCTGTAGGGCAGGGATTGTTTATACCTAAGTGCTGACCTTCACCTCTGCTTATGTTCTCAGTCACCTCTAAAGACAACAAATGGGAGTATGTGAGTGATTGGTTATTGCACAGGTCTGGCAAGGCACAGATTTCGAGCATGAGAGTTGCTCTTTTGTGATCCTATTTCATGCTCTGCTGCCTTTTCCCTGCTCTGAGATCCCACGTCCCTGCCAAGCTCTTTCTCTGTGTCTTTTCCCGTAGAGAGATGCCCCCTTTCCATGCCCTCGACCCATGTGGGCCATTGCTCAGTGCGGGAATTGCTCATGCTGGGAGCTGGAGCAGCCGGAACAGCTCCCATATGAGTTTTGCTAATAGCAAACACAGAGTGTATCATTACTGAATTCAAGCACAGACTGCTAATAAACTCCCACACTCATCTCCTCCAAGAAAAGATGTCATAACTCATTCCACCATTTTCACTGTTGTCAGTGGATGTTATCTATTTACGGGGAACAGCTCAGGTTGGCACAGTGGAGGCACCAGTCTGAAGGCTGTTTACATTAAGCACACGGAAATTATTGTCATATCGAAACCAGGGTTGGTTGAACATCTTCTTTTTATAAAACTTTCCTATGGTAAACAGATTTTTTTTTTTAAATCAAACTGATATTCTTGCAAAGAGCATTCCCTTGTGAAGAATTAAGAGAAAAATAAACTTGGAAATTCGTATTTCAAAATGGGAATTTCTACCCAAAAGCATAAAATGGATTGCTGTAATGTCCTGGGGAATTATATGTTGCTCATCCTACCCTCAGAGCTGTGATGACAGTTTATCATCATGTCAATCTAGAGTTAGTAATTGTCAATTCACTTTGCCTCCTCTCCAGAAAGTTGGGATCCAGTACATTTAGGAAATCCCAGTCTGACTCAGGACCCTGACTCACAGAGCTGGATGAGGACAAAGTCCTGACTCTACAGCTTCTGTGGGACATTGTGGTAACCCTTCTCACTCAAGCTTGGAATGCTTGAAAAGAAATCCCAAAGATTTCCATTTGATGGTTTTTGAAACATCCCTAGAAGTTCCATAAAAAGTCAATAGTATTTTGCAATCCTCAATTACTTTCAAAAGTTGTTTCTAAAAAATTTGCTTGTAAAAATCAATGTTTTTCACTGTAGCCAAAATCTTCTTGTTGCTGAGTGAGCTCCATAATACACATATAGTTCCATTCCAGAGCTCTCTTTAAGAAAGGACACATTCAAATCAGTAGCTTTTTGCAGTTTCATGTACTGCAGAGATTCTGCAGAGTTTCACTTTTCAGCACTCAGCTATGCCAGAAATAATAGACGTCTATGAAAACAGAAGTTTTTCCTAAACAATGACTTTCAGTTGAAAACACTGTAGAGAATAAGATTAAGGGTTAAGGGCCAGAATTCATGAATGCTGCTGGGAGACCCACCGGTGTAGTTCTGTGCTGCCAGCCACTAAAGCTTTTCGTTAGATTGATTGGGGATTTTCCATTAAATGTTTGTCCTTTTGCTGTCAGAAAAAAAGATTTTACAGAAATGTGAATGTATCCAAAGGGAATTTTCTACTTAGACCAAAACATTTACTCTTTCTTTAAGCCATCAAAGTGAAATATTACATTGCTGTCCACACAAAATCACAATGTTTACTTTTTTTTGTTAAAGGGAGCTGGTTTTTTTGTGCTCAGCACCGAAGTCTAGGTACTTCAAAGGAGAGGTAATTCATGTCTCTAGCTTTCCTTATGGGTGTATTGGAACTTCCCCGAGACTCCTGGGTTCCTCTTAACATTACACCACCTGATATCCTCCAGAAACTGAATAATTCAGCTGAGATCTCTGAAATTATGGTAGAGTTTAGGAGCATTTTTGTCCCACAGAATGTTCTGTTACTTACCTTTTCCTTTGATTGGAAGTTAAAAAAAACCCCAGACAACAAAATATTGGGATTTCCCAAAGGAAAGAAATTGTGATTTTTCTGTCAGCTCAGTGACCTCTCCAGCTATTGCTCACTCATTCACTCTTGTGAAAAGGGAAGAGAAATTGCTCCAAACAAAAGTGCTTTAGTGTGGTCACTGCTTCAATTTGAATTCAATTGCACTTACAGTAAGCCTGGGGAGAGTTTGGCAGACACTTAATGTGTTAAATGACACAAAAACGTAATTATTACGATATGGCATTCATTAAGGGAGTATTTCTGATGTAGGTAAAAAAACCAAGAGTCCTGAGAAATGGATATTCCCCAAGAATAAATGACAGGCAAGTGCCAGGAAAGTGAGATATATATTTAAAATTTCTTTTAATGGTTGACTTTGGCTCTAAAAATAAAAATGCTGACTAATTACCTTTTTAAAGCACTTTAATAATGACACTGATTAACCTTTACAGCAACCTGGTGGAGCAGATGAGTTTTAATACTGCCAGTTTAGAGATAATTAAGTAGCAGACCTGTTAAAACATCTTCATTTTTTTATGCCTCCTATGTTTTTAATGCCCACCTTGAGACACCCAGTGACTGAAGAACTTGTGCTCCTTCAGTTGGTCTCCGGCTGAGTTGTAGCACCCCCAAATATTTTTCCCCTGAGGCCCTATTGAGAGACCCTGCATCCATGGGTATCCACAGTGATGACCTGTGTCTAAAAATCTTCAATTCTGGGTGTGCTGCTCCACGCAGGATCAGGAAGAGGATTGTCAGACTATTGAGGAAATACAGGGCACAGGCATTTATCCTGGCTTTCCACCCTAAGTGTTTCCACTGACATGTTTAAATCAATCGCATAGAAAGATAGATTGAGAGTTAAACTTCAATTTTTGGAGCAGGAATCATTTTGATGCGTACCTGCAGAGGAGCAGAGAAGGTCAAAGACTTACCCCCAGTCCCAGCTGCCTTTGGGCAGTTCCTGGATCCAAAGTAGCAAAAAAGAGAGGGAGGACGGAAATAAAAGGAGCCAAAGGGGATACTAGTGTTTAAAAATGCTTTATCAGGGCTTCTTTTCTTACAGGAAATTCTCAGCAGGATTGGAGAAAGCTTGAAAACAGACAAAGGGAACAAGTATGGGAAAATACCTACAATCTCCTGCCATAGATTAATAAGAGAAGTAACATACTTTAAATCAATGGATAAAGCACTTGCTTGTCTGAATAGCAGAAATTTAGTTCTGGAAGGAAACCAACCATTTGTCAAATCTGCATGTTTTTTCACTTAATTAATAAATAAAAAACTCTGTTGGAATAGGAACACAGAAACTTTCCTGTTTTAGGGCTATGTAATCTGGCCACCTGCCTCTTGTGGTAACTTGCACCAAATACCTCAAATAAAACTACAAGAGACAGGTAAGTATTGGGTTGTAGAATAAGCTTTAAATCTAGTTTCTTTCTAAACCTCACTGGTCAGTTTATGCCTTGATATAAAAGATTTGTTTCCTAATTCTAGTATTTCATGCTCTTGCAGTATATGCAGTTCTTTAAGCCCTGATCATGGACTTCTGTTATTAAATATCAACTTTCCTTAAAATTATTGAACAATTAACAAAGCAAAAAGCAGGGANTTCAAATTTCATCCACAAGCTAGTTTAGGTTCATCTGGAAAAGCTGTGGATTTTTCCCCTAATGTTTAGAACTAAGCACATGTCTTAGGATCTCCAAGTATCATAATAGTCAGAATTAAAATATTGGACACTGTAGGTTTTGAATGGTAGCATATTATTTATAATATTTTCTTTAATAACAGTAAGAATATGCTACACCTTCATAGAAAAAGAACCATTGAAGGTTCTTTTTAAATGTGAGGTCTTAGGAAGACAGTTTCATTTTCGCAAAAGTTCAAAATCACAGTTTCAGTGTTTGGTGGTTGTTTTTTTTTTTAATAGGGGAAAAAAACCCACAAATCTTGTGAGGCAGTGATTGCTTTTACTGCAAAACTGATACTGCAGCA
>VYZS01069804.1:30569-46718 GCA_013400695.1 Neodrepanis coruscans | reverse complement strand
ATGTTGTTTTATTTAAAAAAAAATTTCTCATAAAATCGGTTTGTTGGACAGCAATCCAATCCTAAATTATAACAACAATTTCAATTACATGAGAGGATAATCTGGTTATTTATATGATTTTGTTTTGAATTTTAAACTTGCCTCACTACCTTAATCAGTTGATAATGTATGTTAACACACCTATATATTGCATAATATGTAAGTAGATCATACACACTAAAAGCCCCTTGGCTATGTCAAAACACAGAAACTGATCAGCACACAGCTGTCCTACTGGTGTAATTAAAACCAGTTTCAAATCAATTTATTTACGTTGTGAAAACCACTGTGGGTGCAAACCTCCATGTGACACACATCTCATTATAATTATCTGTTCACCTGAATTTTGTCATTTACACACAAGGTCTTGTAAAGCAGTGACATTAAATGAGGTATTGGTGTTAAGGAAGACATCATATAAGGAAAGATAAACACAGACCTTTGAGTCTCTGATTCTTCTCAGGATATACAATGATTATTTCAAGCAAAAGTGTTTTGTCATAATTCAGTTCCAAATTACCAGTTTTACATTATGTAGAACATGGAAGTCAGCTTTTGGGCTCCCTGTTTGCACTGTTCCCATTGTCCTTCTCAAGCACTTTCCTTCTCAGTCCTACAGTATTTTTTAAGTCTTTGTTCTAGCAGTTATAAAGATTATACAGTATCCTCTTTCTTTGATTCCAAAAGCCTTTTCTGAATGCAGCTTTCAGCCTGTCTCTCTTGTACTTCACTTATTGTTTCCTGGTTTCATCACAGCATCTGCATTACAGATGTAGCTGAGGGGTCTTTTTATAGTTTGTTGCTGTGAAAGAACTATTCATCACTTAATTATAGGCATGCTTGAAGATTTAATGTTAAATAATGCTTTAAGAAATTGCATGTCTATAAAATCATTTTTAAAAATTAACATGAAATTAAAAATACTTTTGCATTTCTATCCTGTTGCATTTTTCAATTACTCTTTATTAGAAATATTAATGTCTCAGTAAGAAAGTGATCCAATTGACTATACACCAAGGACTTTAATGGATTTCTTCACTGGAGGAAGATGATGTTACAACATGTTCTGTATATAAAATAAGAAATTTATTGCTGACTGTTACAACACATTTAACATACCCAACTTACAAATAACTCATAATTTTGATACTAGTCTTCATAGTCTCTATGAACTAATTAGAATTTACTGAAAATGCTTTATCATCTGCTAAGAAGAAAATTAGACTTTTCTTCTTGTAGACTGCTCAAAGTTTTATAATCTGAAAGTGATTTGTCCTTGTGTATAAATACAAACGAGCTGTTTTTCCTGAAAGGTTGATGAGATCACTCCCCCATACTGATGTGTGGCCTTTGTTGTGTACAAGTAGATACATATTTCCTAACACTGTAGTGTTAAAAAGAAAGTGCTTCAAAGAACTGCATTTGCCTTTATGAGATTACCTGTTTCTTTTCAAAAAGTACAGCTAGATCGAAATAAACTTAATTCTAAAATACATTAAGTGCATGTGCAGTTATATTACAATCTTGATTAACAAAACCACATGCCAACAATAAAAGACAATAAAACCAGATAATTCTTAGAGTAATTAAAAAGTATAGATGACATATACAGAAACCTTGATTGCAACCATTGCACATTTCAAGACAGGCTTTAAGGGACTGTCAAAAATTTGGAATTTAGCTGAGGGATTGCCTTACTACTATTGCTGTAGAGGAGGCTTCATGGCAATAATTGCATATGACACTTGACTGTGGAAAGAGAGTGAAGCTTTCTTAGACAGCGTCAACCTACATGATAAGAGTGACTAGTATTTACTTGCTTTCTCAAAGATGAACATCCTCTTTGTCTGGAGCAACAACCACTGAATTTAAGGAATAAATACTGAATCATGATTGGTAGTGCTGAGTCTGACACTAAATACTTGCCATTCATAGTACATTCATCTGGAGCTCTAATTCACTGCACAGATTGTATGTGTATTTTTATCTCTAGAAAGTTATGAAAAGGTTCTGTAACTCCTACCTGCATGGTCTCTCCTCACTTCATGCTAACTCTTACTGAAAGGGATCATCTTGTGAAAAATAAATATCTTTTTCACCCTGGCCTCTACACTGCAACCTGAATAGAAGTCTAAGCAGTGCCTAACAATTCATTATCCTCATGTATAATTGGATTGAGGCATATTAATGATATTTTGCTTATAAGGCAAAGTTAAATAAGGAGGAGGTTTGGAACAGAATCCAAGTAACTATGGAAGAAAAGCAGAAATTTAGTAAGAATACCAGAGAGCTGGGCAACAATTAAACTAGCTTTCTTCCAGCAACTTCAGGTGTGGTAGCCATAATTCTTGGTTAAATACCTCAAAAACATGAGACTTTTACATAGGATTATGATATTTCAAGTCATTTAAATATAAAAAGTCAAGAGGCAAGCATTTTATGCCTTAGTTAAAGCAGATGCACATACTAAGACACTTCAATTAAAAGAATATGTAACCATGTCATACCATTTTTCAAATGTCCCTGTAGCATCTAAGTCAGAAGCCTACACACCACAGGCTCACTGTGTAGCTACCAAAGCTAGAAAGGCACTTCCCCAGAGCAATTTTACAACAGCTGAGATATTAATTGCCCTACAGGATTAGCAGTTTCTTCCTGTTGACTACGTAGAGACCTTGAACAACTATAGTCGTTGCTGATGTATCTCTACTAAGACCAAAGACAGGTGGAATGAATCTGGTCACTAAGTATCTGCCATAAGAACCAGATTCAGCTGAAACCATCAGAAAAAAACAAGACTGAGTTTGAAAAAAAGCTGTCTCTTAGTAGGAGCAGACTACCCACAGGTCTCTGAGTCAGTAACGTTGACAAGCAGTTAGAATTGCAGAAATTGTGGATTTAGGAATCCAGTTTTATTCATCGTGACTTGTTTTGTTGAATACATTTAAAGTATGCAAATATTCTTAATGTTTTCATGTAGTGGCAATTTTGTGCATCCAGAATGAATACCACAGAGAATATCACATATCATAAAATAATATTTGCAGTATGTAGCCTGATTTAGATTAAAGCATCTGCTGCAGCACCTAGCAACTCTTGTCTGCAAGCAGAAAGATAGTGATACATGATGTTTGCATCCGACTGAGAATTAAATCAGAAAGTGTATTACTGTGAATACTCTGTTTCAATTTACTTGGTAGTACTTGCAGAAACGGTAACTTGCAGAAACAGGCTCTTGATCAGGTTTAGGTCCTTTAGCAGAGAAACTGGAAAACACACAAAATGTAATGAGGTTTCTAGCAGACAGACAAAGCTGCTTAAAAAACACACCATATACACTCTCCCAGGAATAAGCAAAGGAAGTCAAGTTGGCCTGTAAATATTTTTATAATTATCAAACAGCTTTGAAGTGGCTTGTAAGAAATGAATTCCAGTCCATTATAATTATTTCGAAAAGACAGCTGCCTTTTGTGTGTTTAGTTTCTTCTGTTCTTCCTTCCCTTTAGTTTTGTCTTTACTTTGATGTTCAGCTTTTTCCCCCTTGGATCATAGTTTCAGTTGTTTTCAGGCTCTCATTGCATCTGTTAATGTGGGACCCAGAAAAGATTGGGGGCGATCAAAAGTAACTGTTTGATTTACATTACTATAATAAGCTTTATTTTACAACACTATGCCACAATTACAAAATAGTGAGACAAGCTAGTAGTAGAACACAACAATCCACTAGCAGGGTATAATTTTCTTTTGCACTTTACTGTGTAACGTGCACAGCCCTTATCTCCTGAGGGTAAGTGCTCTTCACCAGAAGAGGAAGATCTGTTCCTCTAAAACTTGGAAGTTCTTTGTTGTAGTGAAATATATGCGCATCCTGTAGAGAAGTGCAAATACACAAAACCAAAAACAAAAGCCATAGTCTGTGATTTACAGCTGTGGAAAAAAGCTATGAACAGATTTTCCCATGTCCAGCCTTAGAGATTTTGAGAACCACAGACCTTAAAATGGTCTAAAAATCACATTCGTGTAAGAGAAATGGACCACATTGTTAGAAGAAATAGTTTATTTGTCCTGGAAATAATTACTGAGTAAAACTCAGCTCCTCTTNAATTTTCTTTTGCACTTTACTGTGTAACGTGCACAGCCTTATCTCCTGAGGGTAAGTGCTCTTCACCAGAAGAGGAAGATCTGTTCCTCTAAAACTTGGAAGTTCTTTGTTGTAGTGAAATATATGCGCATCCTGTAGAGAAGTGCAAATACACAAAACCAAAACCAAAAGCCATAGTCTGTGATTTACAGCTGTGGAAAAAAGCTATGAACAGATTTTCCCATGTCCAGCCTTAGAGATTTTGAGAACCACAGACCTTAAAATGGTCTAAAAATCACATTCGTGTAAGAGAAATGGACCACATTGTTAGAAGAAATAGTTTATTTGTCCTGGAAATAATTACTGAGTAAAACTCAGCTCCTCTTCTTCCGATGAGATTTACAGAGCTTCTCTGAAAAATAATGTCTTAACACTACCTATTTTTTTTTTTTTTTTATAAAATCAGGTCATCATATCCCTTTTTGAATTCTTTTCTAGCCATCTGTAACTTCTTGTGACTCTTGAAGAGTATTTTTCCTCCTTCCTTTTAAGTAATAACAGAGGATACATGTATAATTGATGAATTGCAATCATCTGTTGGACAAGCAAAAGCATAGGACAGATCCTTACTTATGGAAGAATGACCTCTCTAAGTACATGACCTTGAAGAAAAAAAAAGAAAGGATATACACAGAAGAGCACAGAAGGGGAAAAGCAGGGATACTGAAAGGCGAGGTAGGAGGGAACAGGTTGTGCATGGCCTCTCATAGGGGCTGGTCCAGGCAAGAGATTTAGGTATCATCAAAGAGCAGAGAAGAGAGAAGAGGTGGACCTGAGGTTGAACAGGATACCACTAGGAGCTGGGAATATTTCTGTGATCATCCTTAATGTTGGCATATACATGATTTCTTATCCAGTGTTAATTCAACATATTTTACCCTGTATCTAATGACATGATCTTTAATTGCATATTACAGACCCTTTTTGTTTTTATTTTCACACAAACCCCATGTATCTGTGTTATTATAATTCCTCCTGTGCTTGTAACTGTTAGAGCGTGGTACATGGTGAGATAAAATCCTAATTTAAAAAGGTTGTTTGTAACTGCAAGATGGTCATTCCCATGGTCACTCATGAAGACTACATGCACAATTAAACTTGTTTGGCTGTACACCTGACTTGCAGCTGTAGATGTTTTTTCAAACCACTCCTATGAAACTTTTTTAAAAGATCAAGCTGACACTGAAGTCTCCTGCATGTAGAAACCAAGGAAAATAACATGGCTAAAGGAACACAAAATCCTATCACACACTTTTCACCCAATCTGAATTGATATGAACAGATCTGGACATACTGTTGGTCCTGCCTGTGACCATGTTTGATGACTGAGTCTTGTGTCTGTGGTGGTTTTACCACAAATTCAGTGATTTTGGAGCAGAGACTCTGAGAGAAGTCACAAACACACCCCAAAAATGAAGAAAACACACAAAAATCACAGTTTATTTTGCGCAAACACCAAAACCCTACAAATAAAGTGCAAAACAGACAAACAAATTAAATTTTTCCAGGGCCCGCGTTTGAGGTGAGGACGCTCTGGAGATAGTGCTTGTCTCTCTTTCTCTCTGAGCCCGGCTGAGAGACTCCGGGGTAGTTAGAAGGGAGCACGTGGTCTCAAGATCCCCTTAGCCGTGAACCTCTGCCCGGTTTCGACTGAGGAAAACAACTCAAGAAGGTTACAAAAACCGCACACCCTCTCCCTCCCTCCCTTTTAGCCCGAGGAGNTGGAAAGGCATATAAGGGAATTTGAAATTCATGTAGGCAGAGATTAGGCAGAAGTCGGGTGGGTGGATGGATGGAGAAAGGAAGAGAGGGAGTTCTACTAGATGTTAGTTATAGGCGGTGTTATAGTAATGAACAGGTCGCTGTATTGAGGGCAATGATAACTGCTGAAAATGTGAGTACATGGAAAAGCAGTCCTACGTGCAGGCAGATTTCAGCAGCACAAATCATAAAGACTTCGGTGGATGAGGGATGACAGAGAAGCAGGGAAGGGTAAAGAGATGGGGAAGACGGAGAGGGAAGTGTTGGTGCCAGGATCTTGGGAAAACATCCCGGCCCCAGCCGACCTGGAGCCGGTCGCGGCCGCCACTTTTCTTCGCCGCCGCAGGCAAGGGGCCAGCCCCGCGCTCCCAGGGGGGACAAGGAGGCGCCGCCGCTGCCTGGAAGGCACGTGCCCTGGAGTGGACCGCGGCCGAGAGACGGAGGGGCAGCGGAGGCAGCGATCCGCTGGGCCTGCGCCAGCTGACCCAGCTCGGATCACCACCGCCGCCCTCGCCGGCTTCTCCCAGCGCCGCCACCGCTGCTGGTTTGCCCGCTGCCGCTGGCCATCATGGCGCCATCGCCCGCAGCCCCCGGTGGCTCCCGGCGTGTGCCGCGGCTCCGTTCCCGACGCGGTTTCCACGGGCGCGACAGCCCGGGACCGCGGACAGCCCCGTCAGGGAGTCGTGGCAGGGAACGGTTTTATTTTTTTTTCCAACGCACAACAGTGTCATACAAACTAACCAGAGGAAGAGGCCATCTTTTCCAAAAAGCAGCAGAACGGATTCAAACTGACATAAATATTTGCAGAATAAAATCTTGATTTCTTGAAAAGGTAATTGCTATACACATTTCTTAGTTCCAGGGGAAAAAGAACTACTTAAGACAAATAAAATTTATTCCTAAAACTAGCAATAAAGCTAAGAAGCAAGAAAAAAAACTGCTTAAACTAAAGATCAGGGATTGTTCCTATTAGATGAAAGCATGGGAAAAGTATCTAGCAATGAACAAATCTGCATTATCAGTGGCACAAAAAGCATGAGCTCAAGGGACTTACAATTGTCTAAATACTATGATTCTGATCCTCATAAATTAGAACATACTTTCTACTGTCTTTAGAGAAATAAAAAAGATACTGTTTATGGTTAAAGGAGAAGCTATCTGTCCTGGTTTAGGACAATATTAGGTTTATCAATGGACAAGAGATGTATAGGGAAGGCAGCAATTTATTAAATGTAGATATATGGGGGAATAGGTGGGTGTAATTGCCCAATTATGGCCAGCAGAGGGCGCTGTGGATGCCAGCCAGGACACAGTCTGGGGAGCGCGCGGGGACACACACACACACACACACACACACACACACACACACACACAGAGTAACCTCAGAAGTGGGGGGGAAGGGAATAGAGGTTACACCGTACCCTGGACCAAACAGCCCCACCCCCCTACACACAAACCACGTGTAACTCGAGAAGGGAAGAGGGAAAAGAATAGAGGTTACACTGTACCCCCTGGACAAGATGGCCCCACCCCCCACCCTCACCGTGGGGAAAGAAAAAAAAACTGGCCACATAGGGGAGGAGGACACCCCTCCCAAGAACACAGGAGAGGTCCAGAGGCAGGCACCCACAAACCCAAAAACAAAATATATCCATGGAAAAAAGAAGGTGGCAGTCTTTCCAGAGGTGGTGTGTCTGTGAAGAAGTCCTCCCAAAGGGTCTTTTCCAGGCAGGGGGAGATGAAAAGCAGTGGCGACCCCAGGGAAAACTCTGTGGAGAAGAGGCAGCAGGCAGCAAGGTCCGGGGCTGGGGCAGTCCTCAAAGCCGTGCTGAGTAGAGGCACCCTGCCTTCAGCTCCAGAGTCCCGGAGAAAGAGAGAGAGAGAGTGCCCTGTCCCGCAGATTTATAATCCCAGCTCCTTCCCAGCACACCTTGTGGGTCTCCGGGGCTGATGGGAAAACCCAGGCAGAGGTAACCTTGGTAACCATCACAGCAGGATGTGGGCACAGGAAAAGAGTTATTTTTTTTTTCTTTGTCTTCTCCTGCGGTTTTAAGCCAAACCATTACACTATCAATGATTCTCCTTCAGCAGAATTAATCACAGGCAGTGATTAAATTATTAATGATCTTTCTCTTTTTGATATATAAATTCAATTTCTGCTACTGCCAATTAGATTCTACATTCTCAGCCAGTGAAGAGCAGCCCCGTTAGTGATGATACTGATACAAACCTTGTTATTAGAGGGAGAAAAAGAGAACAAGGGTTTCTGTAAGGAAAGACACAAGATTTTTCTATGTGTAAACATATCTGCAAAAAAAAAAAAAAGGTGAAAATTAAATTTAGAAAATTATCCAAAATACTAATGATGATGTACATACTGAGTTAGTATTTCCTGTTTCTAATCACTTAAACCTTCTGACTAAAGACATTGTCTGTCACCATCCATCTGATTGAATACCTGGCCTCGGGGAATATTTCTAGCCAAAAAAATGATTTAGTTTCATACAATTTTTTTTTCCTTTCTTGATTGAAATGTGATTAGAACTCTACCACATGAAAAAAATAAACCACTCTTATCTATGTAACAGCTTACTCTCCAAAAGATACTGGTTTAGGAAAGCTCCAAGGGGAAAACTGATGATTGAAGACACATGGCTCTCAAAACATCTTGTTTTGATCTGTAATTTTAAGTATAGAAGAGGTGGTGCTTTTAAAAATGTTTGTACTCTATTTAAAGTTCAAAATTTATGGAAAAATCCCAGGGTTGTCCCCTCACTCACCTTTGTTTATCAAACATAGTACTTAGCCTAGTGAAGAAGAGGCTGAGAGGAGACCTCATCATGGTGTACAGCTTCCTCACACAGGGAACTGGAGGGGCAGACACTGATCTCTTAACTCTGGTGACCAGTGACCCAAGGGAATGGCCTGGAGATGAGTCAGGGGAGGTTTAGCTTAGACAACAGGAAAATGTTCTTCACCAGAAGGTGGTTGGGCACTGGAACAGGCTCCCCACAGGAAGTGGTCACAACACAAAGCCTGACAGAGTTCAAGAAGTGTTTGGACAATGCTCTCAGGCACATGGTGTGACTCTTGGGGCTGTCCTGTGCAGGGCCAGAAGATAGACTTCAATGATCCTTGTGGGTCCCTTCCAATTGGCAGCTTTCATGAAGACCACAGAACACCATCCTAATGCCTGAAAAATGAAACTACCCTCCATTTTAGATTTCTGGACTCATTTATCTTTCCATGGCACTTTTTTCGCCTTCAACCTAACAGACAGGTGTCTCCACAAGCTGAAACTCATGTCACAACATGAAAAATGTGCTTCCCAGTAGCTGGGAATGAGCAGAGAAAGCTGCCTTTTTCCTTGAGGAGCAGGCCAGGAGGAGGGGGTGACACAGGGCAGCTAGCACTCCCTAGCAAACCCAGTCTGCTCCAGGTTGGGGGTGTCTGATGGCTGCCAGGGGGTGACTCTCAGTCTCTTTATTAAAATTTGGTATTTGTTTCATATGATACTTCTATTCCTGAACAGTTTAAAAGTTTAAATTAGAGTTGAGTCATGAAAATTGAAGGAGAGCATTGGTGAGTATCTGCCCTGTCAGAATACCTAATTCCTTCGAGAATAGTATGAGATGAAGGAAGTAGTGGCCACTGGCAATAAAGTAAATTTTGTCACTGATTTCAATTACAGTTGAAGTCATGCAATTGAATCTCCCTATAGATCTATTTTAAAATGGATATGTATGTCCCTTTGTATTTTTATGTAATGTCCATCACTTTGGTAAGTAAGTCAAATCTCTGCTTCTTAAATCAGAGATTACTAGATACCCTAATAAATCCCTTCATTTCTGATAGCCTAACTGTGACCAGTTAGATATTATAGCAGCAACTTTAACCTTCTCTGTCATTAATGTGAAGATGATAGATTAATTTCATATTCACATTGTAGATCCAGAGCCAGGTAATGAGAAATTTTATATCTATCAAAGAAAGAAGAAGCTTATTTCAGTTAGATTAATTAATTCCTATTATCATGTAGTATATTATCCTGTATTATTTATTTAATCACATAACCCCCCACCCAAAAAAACCAAACAAAAAAACCCAAATCCCCTACCAAAACGATAACAGAAGTATTTTTTTTTAATTTTAAAATAAACCTCTTAAATATGGTTAATGATGTTAGATCAGCTAGATAGATAAAATCAAATAAACGAGAGGAACATCTGTTGTGATTAAGCCAGGAGAAACTGTTTCACAAAAATTTTGCCATTTATGTAACAAAATGTTTCAAAATCCTTGAATGAAGACGAGGACATAAAGCAGAAGAAAAAACACACCCTAGATTTGGTGATGATTGCAGCTTGATTTCAAAGACTCAGGCTTTGAAACAGTGATTAAAGAGCTGTGTTAGTAATATAAGTTCTGTTTGAAAGCAGGCCCAGCTATGCTAACTAACAAGATAGAGCCTTTGAAAGGTACTTATGCCAGTTTTAAGAGCCAGGTCTTGCCAGAGGCCTTCATCTTCATCGGTACCCCAAATTAAGATTTATTACAAAAAGTAATTACGTGTAATGTAATATTAAATTAAAATGCAAAGCTAAACCCAGGCAAGTATTAGTCTGACAATACGGAAGGAATACAAATGTATGTACATTATAATACAAATAGGTAGCTATAAATATAAATATATTATATTGTTCAATATAAGAACAGAGAGGACTCTGTAATAAGCCCTAATCTAACTGAAAATACATGGGCAAGTTTTGTTACTGTAAGTGAATTCTGCTTGATAACAGGGAAATGCCAGGAGAGGTGCCATGGCTCTCAGATCTTGAAATGCCAACCGAGGAAGTATCTGCCAGTTCATGCTGCCAGCAAGCGTTCCTGTGAAATCAAAACACTAATTTTGTCATGCAGGATTTGTTTCCTTTGATTGCTTTCTTTCCCAAGGGAAAAATTTACCTCAGCAATCAATGAACAACTGATTCTTCATGAACTGATGTTTTTTTTCAAGAAGCAAAAGAGGAGAAACTTTATAGGTTTTGATTCAATCCAATATACAATATTTCTTGTATGACAGAGCCTTAGCTTATCTTATTCTGTATTCTTTTCAGGCAACAATTTTAAGTCTTCAGGCACTATCAGAATATATTTATTTAATCAGAAATATTTATTTCCTATGCAATTGCTGAGTATGGAAAAGGGATTTTAACCATTTATTAACTGAGGACAACGTAGCAATAGTGATCTACTTCAAGAAGTCTAAAATTAATAAGATGGTTAATTAACACAGTTTTGTGGTAAAAGCCAAACAACTTCAAGTGAGAAGCTGCAGAAAATGTCTGCATTTATTCTTATTATTACAGTGGGTTACATAAATGACCAGTATCATTATATATTTTCTCTTTTTCCATAAAACTGGGAATTCCTTAGGAACAAACCAGAAACAAGTAGACAACTACAATCTGGTACGATGTAATTTTCAAGGAGCAGTTCTATGAGTTCAGGGGAGTTGATGTTGCTTCTGTTGCCATGAAAATTACAGTTTGTCAGCCGTATTCATTAGTCTCTTCATATCTGGCCATAGGTTGTTAAAATTGTACTTGATGGTGTAACCATAAGAAATAGACCTACCTGGCAAGTAGTAAAAGTTTCATCTCCATAATTTTTGCAGTTTTGCACGTAATTTCTTACATGCTCTACGTCTTTATCTAGTCTTAACAAATCATGGAGTGATTCAAGGGATTTAGGGGACAAATTTTTAAGCTATCAAGTTCCTAGATACAGGAAACTGCTTAGCTAGTCTTAGGTGTCCTGAGACTTAAAGATATGCAAACGAATTTTTCATTTGTCTAAGAACAGTAGGTGCTTTTCCCTTAATTTTTTCATGAGATCAGGTAACCTTCATGATCTTGGTTTTTGTTACAAATTTGAATGTACTCAGCAAAAAATTCAATGTCCTTTACTCTAATGGGACCAGAGTTTGGCCTTTCTATGTGAATATAATTTGCATTTCCCATCAAAAGTGATTTTTAATGGCCTCCTTGACAAGATAATCCACCGAGGAACTGATGACAATGGCACATAGAACCTACTTAAAAGATCAGGTTAGACAACTCTTACGCATTACTGTGTGTCATCAAAGCAGGGTGTAATTTAATATTAAATTTATATAGCAAATACATTTGATAGTGGATCATATTTGCTTGAGACGATTGAAGGTGTTAACTTGTGAGCAGAAGAATTGTTTGGCTTTGGAGTAATACTGATGCCTAAAATCAGAGAAAAAGAAATAAAAGCTAAAAAAGCTAAAATCCCCCGAAATATGAGAGAAAAACCCCAAGGCATCAATACTGACTTGAGAATGGAGAAAACACCTACTGCATATGGGGGTAGTTCAATGCTTGAGCTTTTTTGTGAATGGTAGTCAGAGCTGTGTGTTCATGAAGGAACTTCCTGAAGATTTAATTTCATTTGGTTCATGAACAGGTATATGGTGGTAACTGTGCCTAGAGGAGACCTCATTCAGATTAGCATCAGATTGCATCAGACAGCATTCAGTGCACAGATTGCCTCTTTTGAGTTGATTGGTTCAAGTTTTAAAGAGAAAAGACAATTTTCCTGTGTCTCTCTTAGTTTTGAAATAAAAGATCCAACTACTACTGTGTGTTTGTAGGAGTGGAACGGAACTGTAATGAGGGAAATACATTATATCATCTTGCAAAAGAGTAAATAGCAACAGCCATTGTCTTCATTCCAGTGAATTGTTCACTATACATATAGTGTGGTCAGGAAAAAGTCACAGTTTTTCTGGATCAGTGGTAATATTTTGATTTGAAACAACGTTTTATTACAGAAAATTTGCTTTCCTGCAGGTAATCAGAACTTGGAAACTATTTAAGAAGAAATACTCAGAATTATTCTGTATCTTATGTATCTACTACTTGCATTTAAGTTTTGCCAAATACTTATAACTGTTATGAAGTCATGCTCTGTTCCACTTTCAAATGCTTGGCTTTTTTAGAGTCAAAAGTTAATTTAGTACAAATCAGGTATTTAAAATTTACACATACTTTCCAGGCTCAGTTACAGGAAGTTTGGGATCAGTGTGACCTACAGACACAAGTGAATCTTTCAGGGGATATAGAAAATACCAAAGTCCAAATAGTATGGAATGATTGTAGAGTGAAAAGGCATGCTCAAGTTTGTCAGCGCGGGTTAGTCCACAATTAAGTATCTTTGTTCATAAGGCAGTAGAAAGTAGTAATTTTTGGCAGAAATGCAGCTTCCATCAGCAACATACATTCCTGACATTTTTGAAATAACTCACCTTGCCAAACAATATAATTAAAATATCTTAAGGACACTCACCAGAATAAAGTTGCATCTCCTCTGAAGGGTTTTGCTTGAGTGGTTATATCAGGGGTATGATGTTCTATTCATCCTTCTGTGTCTTATATTCTGGCAAATAAAATCTTATCATATGACCCTGGCTCCTATTTCACTGTTTTGAATTATCTAATCTTGGAGAACACTATTAGTGGAAGGTAATACAGGAGAGACTATTGCTGAAGTATCCCTTTAAACTTATTTTGCTTATAAGGTTCAATTCATGCATTGTCATCACTACAAAGAACATACCAAAATATCTTTTAAAAAGACTTAAAAACTTTTACCTGCAGAGTTTTTTTGGTTTGGAATAATATTGATCGTTTGTTTGTTATTTTTTTTTAATCCATTAAATTAAATAAACTGTACTAACAAAATTACCTTCTTCCTGAAGAAACAGCTGATGGTCTTGAGCATAGGAGTGAAACAATCATCTGGAATCAAACGCAGTTTTCACTGTAAACTATTTTCACTCTCAGAGCAGACTTCCATGTCAAAATCATCAAAATACTTCAAAACTCTTTCAGTTCCAACAGTGAAAAATTTGACGACAGTAATGTGCAAGATGAAATCAGGTGTTGGACCTGCCAGATACTGACATGGTAGTGACCATTTCAGTTTATTGTGGTTATCAGTCATGAGATAGTGTATCTCTGCAGGGGAGTGGTGAACAGTTTGGCCGGGCATTTTGGGAGATGAAAAATAGCTGAAAGGGTGGTTAGTCTTGAACCAAAGCCAAATCATGTGCTAACGGTAAACGACCACTCTGAGTCACATAAGCTAAAGGGGAAGCCACGGTTACACAAGTATAGCTTGGACTGATCATTTTTCTGACAGGTTTCAGTCAGGTTTTCAGCAGGAAGGTAATCACATTTCACATGTCCTGTATCAATTACTTTGATGGTTCATAACTGTACTCAAAACATTCCCTAATTGTCTCATTCCTGTAAAGTGTATATTGAGCTTTTTGAAAGAGCAGGTCTTGCACTTTCAATCAGGCCTGGCATGTAATTCCAAAACAATGTATCTTATTTCTGTTGAATTTTCTGTGTTCTGCATGACTATATTTTGATAATGTATAATAATATATAATTCCATAACATTATAAGCCAACATTAAAATACCTGCAAAACTTTATCAGTGTTTTTGACAAATGTCAAGGGAGACATAAACATAAATATTGTTAAAAGTGCCAGAACAGAAAGTGCCTCTTGGAGACACTCAAGAGCTGGATGTTTTCATCCTTCTGCTATGTGACTAGATAAATGCTTGTTGTATGACTGAAATGCAGTTCATAGAATAATGAACATCTGGAGGTCATGTAGGCCAACCTTCACCTCCCTGAGGATAGGAGTGTAAGAGGGTTTTTTCTTTTATCTAACTGGAATTTCCCATGTTACATCTTGTGTCTGTTGTTTGTAAGCTTTCTGCTGTGTACCTCTGAGTAGTCTGGCTTCATTTTTTCTACACCCCCCCTCTAGAGTTCAGCAGGGTAATCTTCCCTTTGCCTTCTCTTTTTAAGGCTGACCGAACCCTGCTCACTCAGCTTCTCCTCAAACACCATATGCTTCCACCCCTCTATCACCTTGGTGGTCCATGGTGGATCTGCTTTGCTATGTCAGCTTATTTCTTGTACAGGGAAGTCCAAAACTGAATACAGTACTCCAGCTGCAGCATCACAAGTGCCAAACTGAAGGGAAGAAACATCTGCCTTGACATCTCTCTTGACCTGCTGGCCACACTTCTGCCAATATTCCCACTCCTTTTCACTGCTCCTACTATAGGACTCGATTAAGGTATGTGCTACAGGTGTCTAAAATTACTTCAGATACGGAAATAATCGTTTTCCCCTTAGATTCTGACAGCAAAATACAAAATTAATGCCATAGTTCTCTGCAGTATGTAGATTTTCTTATTAAAAACTCAAAAGCACTGTATTCAAAACTCAAGCATTTGTACTCATAGAGATTCATTAAAAAGCTTTAAAAATACAGACAAGAAGATTCTAGTGGTTAAATCCTGTGAATCCAAACGATTATATATTAATATAAAATATTGCACTTCTTCACTGCCCTTACAGACAAAACTTCTGAAAAACTTCAGTAATAAAGGTGTTGATAATATCACAAGTTTATATAATGGTTCTTTTCCTTATTAGTTTCTTTGCAAGCTTCTCAAACGTGCTCCAACAGGTGATGCATGTTTTCCCTGTCAGCCCTCCTCCCTAGCTAAATAATTTACTTTATAATGTAATAAATGTCGGGCGTATGCTTCCCAGGATGGAGGCTTGAATCTAACATTCCATCAGACAAGGTTTGATTATAGGGTTTTTTAATTATGAATCTACAAGGCGGGCCTGCCACAACTGCTGTCATGAAACTACTATATTAGTTACCTTGAGGTAAATCTCAAAAAATACAGTCTAAAAATGTATGAAATTATACTCCTTTATGTTGAACAGATCATGATTTACTAGTTTTCAAGATGAAATTAAGGCTGGGTATTTCCAAATGCAGGTGTCTAAATATATTAGGACTCATATGATGTAACATAACCGCAGTGTTGACTGTGTGAAACTACTGTTAAGGTTAAAGGAATCTGAAAATAAGGAACCTTGGGTAAACACTCTACATGGCCAACAGTCAGACCCCTTCTATGCACAGTCCTATGTCTGAAAACATTAGTCCTGGGTTTTAGGAAGTACTATTTCAAACAAATAAACCTGTGTCTGCCATTACTGATAAACCACTGATGAAAACAGGACAGGTTTTACTCTTGGTATTTAAAAGCTGAAATTACTACAGGAAAATTCAGTA
>VYZS01069804.1:8169-20647 GCA_013400695.1 Neodrepanis coruscans | reverse complement strand
CCCTGCAGCTTCCCAAGCATTTTCATTACTGCCAAGGCCAGCCCGGACACATTACCCCTAAGATACACCGTTGCCTTGATGGAAAAACAAAAGTCAAATCTTCCTTCAGGAATTATAAATCTGAAGATAAAACAACAAATGCGGTATGGCCACATAAAAATATGTTTAGCCTGGAGAAGAGATGACTGAGAGGGGATCTTACCAATGTTTACAAATAACCTTAAGGGCAGGTGTTAAGAGAGATGTTCTTTCCAGTGATGCCCAGTGACAGGGAAAACAGGCACATACTGAAGCACAGGAAGTTCCACCTCAATATGAGGAAAAACTTGTTGATGTGAGGGTGATAGAGCACTGGAACAGGCTGCCCGGAGAGGCTGTGAAGTCTCCTTGCCTGGAGATGTTCAAAACCTGCCTAGAGGTGATCCTGTGCAACCTGTTCTGGGTGCACCTGCTTTGGCAAGGGAGACGTACTCCAGAGATCCCTTCCCAGCCCAACCATTCTGTGATCCTGTGATATTGTCTTAATAGTCTTACATGATCAAAACTGATACCTTTCTTGACAGTGACAGGAACATTTCATCAGAGAACATTTTGAAGTCTGTGTATTTCCCTAAGGAGCGACGGTAGATGTGATTATTGAGAATAGTGTAATGAACAATAGCACCTCTTGTTTGACTGAACTTTGCTGGGATTTCCTTAAACATTCGCCGAAGGTCAATGGTGGGGAAAGAAATGAAGTCTTTTGTAATCTGAGGTTCTTGAGATGGACAAGACAAAATGTTCTGCCAGACCTCAGGGTCTTCTTCAGGACAGTCACAATATTCATGATAAACTGGTCCTGGGGAAAACAAATCACTGAGAGTCTGTATTTGTGATTATGCAACAACCATAATTCCTCAAGCACATAGGCATATAAATGTAGACGTTATAGTGGACTGACTTTTTTATTCTGTTTTCTAAAGTTTTCCTGGGAAATCATCCCTCACTATAATTTCTGGAATTTAGTAGTGTAACTGAGAAAACAGGAATGTTCTTCTCTTTTCAGAAATACTAGGTTTTGTTTTATCAGGATGAAATTAACCTGCAAAATGAAGCTGCATAACTGTGAACCTGCCAAGCATATGGAGGATTTAGAACTGTCCTAACTGTCCACTACTACCACAGCTCAGGTACTGCAGTTTCAATTAGAGTCTAATTCAGAACTTTGAAACATTACATTAAATCAAAAAATACCCCTACCTTTCAAAATATAAGGAGATTGAGCGACATGCTGATCTCCATAAAGTATTTCAATTTTTAAGCCTTTCGTGACACTCCCATACATCCGATACCGCATAAGAAATGTCCCATCATTTCTATCCAAGGGCCGAGGTGTGTAAATTCTGGTGACTTCTTCTGGAGAAAGTGCTTTAATTACCACTTTAAACTGTGTTCTTCCTGAAAAGAGGAAAGTAAAACCAGATAAAAACAATTTAAGCTATTAGAGTCACATCTATTAAATAAAGGTGAAAGCAAATTCTTCTGGATTAAGACCATGGAATTTAATTTAACTTTTCACTAAATTTAATTATATCAAATTGGTAAAATTGATTTCCAGTGATAGAAGATCATCCTACCAAATTTTCTTGATCACCATATATCTATAAAGAGAAAACCTGTAAGTGGAGATAAAAAGTTAAATACTTGATTACAAGATAGAAGCAAAGGCTAACAGTATTTTGAAGGTAAGATTAGGTTTAATACTAACTCTTCAAGTTAGTGCTCTGAGGAACAGTAATTTCATGTAGAGTAAGAAAGACAGGAAACCAAGATAAAATAACAGGTGAAAAGAGTACTTGCCAGCTTGTGGAAAGGCAGTTGCAGTTTGCAGGAGTCAGATACAAATAGTTCAGCTTTGGGCTGCTGCTGACTGTCTTGCATATTTAAAGCCCTAACTACTGTAAAGCAGGGATAAGAGAATGATAGTAGAGATATTCCCTATATATCTGTCTGATCCGTCCTAAAGATCAGCAGCATTCCATCAGTAATGCACTATAACTTTTTAACTCAGTATGGAATATTTTATGGACAACATACATTCATATAAACATGAATCTGTTACACTCCCTTATTTCTGTCACAAGTGGTCATCATCAACTTTATTCTTAAAATAAAAAAGGGGGACAGATTATTCACAAAATGTTACAGTCTAAGCATTTTGAATGTTACAATGAATGCTACCACCTAGTAGTATATAAAAATAAATGAAACTGAAAAATTCCAGATAAAATCAAGGTGTTACTAAAATTTGAATGTGTCCCAACAGGACAAAAGATGATGTTACAGTTAATTCTATACTTTGCATATACAAACCAATGCACTGATCAGTCTTTTAACAATCAGTCATGTCTTCCTTAGAGCACAGGATTTTGAAATTGTATTCAAGTCAACTACTGTGCAAGAGTCTCTGGATTAAATGGTGCTCCAAAGCATGTCATGAGACTGGATCAAAGAGAAAATAGCTTTCTGGTACCATGTCTTTGTCTCTTTCTACTCCTTTTATAAAACATTTTCCCTGAGTATAGTTATTTCCTACCAGAAAAAACAAAGTTTTCAGTTGTCATAAAAATGAGTGAATATTGAGAAATTGCAACTCAAATACTACTGAATTTGATCTCATCCTCATCTACAGGAAATAAGCATGTAGGTCTTTTTTGCTTCTGGTTATGCTCTAGAGACATGAGGACCTCCAGATCTACCCAAAGGATATGTAATTTTAGTTGGTGGCACTTTAGATGCAGGAAGCATTTGATAAAAGAAGTGACACAATAACAAAGCTCTCCAGGAAAAAGCAACCCCATTGAAAGGGACCGGGGGAAGAAAAGGGAGACTGAATATTTAAGGTAAGTACAAATCATTCACTGGAGGCAACAGTTTATGATTAACAACATTCATTGTGTAGTGGGGTCAAGGCCTCTAAGTACTACTGCAGTATTAAACTAAAACAGCTTTTTACTGATTTTTTTAAAAATTGAAGCAAGGTTACCATGGTACTTTCACTCATGTTGTTTTTGTTTCTCTCAACCCAAAGGAATGATAAAAGAAAAATGTGTCCTTGTTGAATCATCACCGAAAGTACTTCTCTGTTACCCTGAAAACATGTCTGGGACAGCATTTTAATAATAATTTCCCAATTTAATAATTTCTCAATACTGAAGATAGACTGAAATACAAACAGAGTCAAAACAGGATACTTCAAGGATACAAGATATCCAGATGATGACATTTGCTTTATGCATTTTTTTTCTCTTGTGCAGCTTGCAAAAGAGGTATTCCGTGCATGAACAAATGCATAAAGAAATGCAGGAATGGAAAGAGAGAATAGATAATAAGATATTGATTTCTGCAAATTGCTAGAGAAGAGCAAAAAATACAGTCACCTTATTTTGGACATGTATGCGGAAGAGAGATTAGAAGATCTGAAAAGAAGGGGTTTTTTCCTTAACTGTTTTACTGAAATCACTGCTGGTTGCTGTCACAGATGGACCAATGGAGTCAAAGAAGAAGCATATGATTGAATAGCATATACTTCAACAGAGCTGGATGCAAGCACACATATCAAGGAACAAAGAAATACAGGTCATGGGAGGAAGTTATGTGGGATCCTAGTAAGTATGACCTATTTGACTGAAATTCTAATCCTCATAAAACACAATTTAATAGATTTGGACAAATTTTATGAATGGGAAGCCTTAACTGCAATTCTCCAGCTCTGATCACAGTGTTCCTGTTTGTGCAACGGAGGTGACAATGCAGATTTATTTTGCTATCCCAAAGGGGATATTTTGAGTTCTATGTAGTTTATACTGGAAAGCAGTGCCTTAATAAATATTAATTGCAATCCTTACGGACATTTTAGAGATAAAACTTGAACATTTAAAATAATTTGAGAATTCAGCCCGTGTCTATATGAATACATTAAACAGTGCTCATGCACTGGAATAAGATCAACTGTACTGGTAAATTGTTAAAGCATCCTTGGCACTCTCCTAAATAATTCTTGGAACGGCTCAGCAGCTACTATGGGCCAAGCCAACAGCTCTTCCCTATCAGCAGCACGCATGCTCGGTCTTGGCTTGGAGGCTACAGCATGTCACGGTATGAATGGAGACGACTCCATGCCAGATGGCATTGGGACCTGGAAACTTTCCTGGGACATTGAATGTATTAACACAAATGCTAACACACATGAATACACTTAAGTCAAAACGAGGTTCTCAGTATCCACGTCCTACCAGTTTATCTTGGAGGCTTTAACTAGTATGAGTATCCAATTAGGCTTGACACCTTCAGCAACCTGTTTGAACGCAGGGCTCTCCACGTGCAGATGAAACCAGCCTCTACTCCACTGGCAGTGAGTGTGCAGCCGCATTCTTGTGTGCAGTTACAAAACTGTGCTGAAATGCCGTACCAAGCTGTAACAGCAGCTCAATAAAGTCCAGACATTAAGTATCCAGGGTTCTGTCAGACTGAAAACATAACCTGTATAATGTATGTCTATCCTTGAATTTCACAAGCAGCAGCCTTCAAATTACAAGACACCAAGAGGCTGTGCATCCTTGGTAGATAACGCTCTCACTACCATCTATATCAGCAATAAATAACACCAAGCAAAATATGTAGCTTCTATCCTATATAAACTAGCAACACAGGATTTCCACTGGGGCTCAGAGTTATCTTCATTATGGAATCTGCAATGTGAAAGTCTAAACTATCTAAACTTATTCTAAACTATCAATAGATCATGTGGAGTTAACTTGCAGCAGCAGCAGCAAACAGGTGACTGGCAGAATATCGCTGGCCAGCGAGAACAAACTCAATTCCTACTCTCAGAAGTGTCATGAGATGGTTTGTGCTTGTGCCGAGTAAACAATAGAAGAAAATTACTCCTTGCAGCAGTAGGTTAACGGAGCACAGAGGGTCGTGTTGACAAGACAGAAATTTTAAGCGACTGGTGTGTGCAGCATTGAAGACAATTACGTTACCACTCCCAAGCAGGGTACTGTGCTTTGACATCCACTCTCTCCAGGAACACTGCGTTATTCTGAGCTTGCTGGTTCGTTGCTGTAAATGTCATGCTGTCTCGAGAAGGCTAAAGGTGAGAGCCAGCGCTCCTCGGAGGAGGCACTGGGCTTCACCAGAAGAAAGGAAGGGGTCTGACCATGTGCTCCGCTCGCCGCCAGACCTGCGTGTCCCGGGCGGTGCGGGACCCGGCGCGGAGGGAGCCCGGGAACGGCAACGACACAGCGAGCGCATGGAAGGGGGGAAGGAAGGAAGAAAGGAAGATGGGAAGCGGAAGGGAACGCCGTCCAGCTCCTAGGGGTAAATCGCAGCCCTGGGCAGGGTCTCTATCCCGCGTCCCTGCTCGCCCCCGAGCACACGTACAGTACCTGGCGGGGAGCGGGAGAAGTTGTGTCCGGCCGCGCTGACCGCCTGGATGTAGAAGTACCGCACGGGCAGGGTGAGCCCCGCGTCCAGCCCGGGGCCCCACACCAGGCTCCGCTCGGCGCTCACGGGGTCCGCCGGCTCCGCCGCCCGCAGCAGCGGCCACGCGGCGCCCAGCAGCACCACCAGCACCGGCAGCCCGCGGCCCCACATCGCCCCGCCGGCCCCTTCGCCCTCGGGCGCCGAGACTCCCGCGCCGGGGCCTCCTCCAGACCTGAGCAACCTCGTTCCCGCTCCCCGCCGGCGGCCGGAGCCTGCTCCCCGCCCCGCGGGGAGGCCCGATGGAGCCGGAGCCGGGTAGAGACGGAGGGAGGCGGGGGAAGGGCCGGGCCGTCCCCGGGCGTCTGAATCGGCGCCGCCTTTCCTGCTCCTTCGCCTTCCTTCTGTGACCCGAGACGAGGCGCAGGACGGGGGCACCCCGCCATGTAGCTCAGGGAGATCGGGGGGCGAGAAGCTCCCCCGGCAGAACCCGTGTGCGTTGGACGGCGCCGGCGGCGGGACCGTGCCCTGCCCGCGGGGTTCAGCCATCCCGCGCCGGAGCACCGCGGAGGTCCCGGACACCAGCCGTGCACTTTCCTAGAGCAGCGGAAAACACAGCAAAGCCGGTGATAGGGCGAGCAGCGGGGCTCGGACCCGCTGGTGTGCGGGCGGCTGCGCTGCGCCTTGCCTGTCCCAAGAGGTTTTGCTCCCGTGACTGGGAGCTGTGCGGGACACGCTGAAGAGCAGATGTGTGTCGCCTCTCCTTCAAACAATACGTTGCCTGTGGTTAGCATACAATTAAGCCGGCATTTGGAACAACTGGTCTGGAACTTAAAGAGGAAAAAATAATCTTTCTCTAAAGCTTATTGTTACCGCCTATGCCAATTTACGTACAGAGATTGCTGTAAAAGGATAGAAAAAAACACAAACCAACAAAAAAAAATAAAACTCAAAACCAAAACAAACACCCACATTAAAACCAAAACAAAACAAAAACTCAAACCCTGGCATAATTTAAAATTCCTCTTTGCTGTTTCCAGGATTTCCCACAGCGACTGTATTTAAAGTGAAAGACAGAGCAGGGACCCCGTTGGGACACACTCGACTGTTGTTCCCTGGCACTGAGCTCAGCAGTCTGAACTGAGGAGAAGACCGAGCTCATGCATCGTCCTGCCTTAGTTCAGGCACGCTCCCATGCTCAAGTGCTCCTGCTACCTGTGGGTGAGGTGGTGTGGTAGTGCAGTAATGCTTGGTGATGGGAAAAGAAGGATCACTGCATTTTTCTCTAGAAAATGTAGCAACAAAGTAATTTCATGGATTTAAAATTTTGGGATACAAGTACAGAGGGAAAAACTCCAATGATTTGTCTCCTAAGGTTGTTTTATCATTTTTACTAGAAGCATTTGCTTCTACGAGAAAGTATATCAGGATATCACTAGATGGGAGGGCTTGCAAGGCTGTAGGAGAATTAAATCAAGTTTCTGGGCAAGCCTGGATTTTCACATGCAAAGCACAAATGAGAGCACAAATGAATGCTGCCTGGTTTTGAATAACATGAACTTCAAGTCTCTGTGCATACAGACCATGAAAAACAGGTTCCTTGAAAGTGGAATTACCAAGTCTGGTTTCCTTCCTTGCTTTTGTCTTAGTCTCAGTCTCTTCAGCCCCCTTTGGATATTCACAGATCTCCACCAACATACCAACTGTGATATTCCCAACAGGCAAGAGAAAACTGGAGTTATGTATGTGCTTCTTGGCCAGGTAGTACAGTACTGGCTGTGGCTGTTGGTGTAGGGATCGGCAAGGACAACTTTTCTCTCCTTCTGCACCCGCTGGGAGCACATTTGAGAAGGTGACTGGGAGCAGTCAGTGTGGATTGAGCAAGGGCCAATCATGCCTGGCAGACCCAATTGCCTTTGGCTCTGCAGATGAATGGAATGATGAAAGGCGAGAATGGTTTGAGAGCAGTCCTGTGGAGAAGGATACGGAGAGGCTGAGAGGCTGAACATGACTAGGCAATGTGCACTTGAAAGCCAGTTGTATCCTGGGGTACATCAAAAGAGGGGTTGGAACTAGATAATCTGAAGGTTGCTTCCAACTCAAAACTTTCTATGATTCTATGAAGGGAAAGCAGGGAATGTCATTTACCTTGAATTTAGCATAGTCTTCCACAATGCTCTTGTACCTGAGCTAGGATGTAATAGTCTGGATGGGGAACAACCAGATAGGTGAAAAACCATCAAGATGGTTGCTTGAGCTTTGAAAAGGCTGGTGGAATAGATTGTCGCTACCCAGCAGCTGGTAGCAATGGGAGTACTGCAGTGACCTGGCTTGGGATGAAGTGATGGAGAGCTCCATCACTGGGTTTGCCGATTATGCCAAACAGGGGCCTAGTCAGTTTGCCTGAGTGCAGGGCTGCCATTCTGAGGGACCTGGACAGAGTGAAGAAATTGTCTATGAAATTCAACAGGATTCTTGCCCTTGGGTACCAAGGAACACCGAGGACAGGCTGCTCTCTGGGAAATGGAACTGAGGAGCACAGCAGCATGGCTGTCAGCAGGCCATCACCCTGCCCTGCATGTGGCAAACAGCATCTGGGGCAACCAAGAGACCACATCAGCCAGCAGGCTGTGAGGACAGGGCAGGGCTGAGATCAGGCAGAGACATCAATCTGTGGAGCAGGATCAGTCCCTGTGAGGGGAACTAAGGTCAAACACAGCTCTGGCGTAGCTGCCTGGTCCTGAGGATGTCAGCCAGGCTTGCTGGCTAGGTAGGCAAGTGGGGAGATGGAGACCAATGACCTACAGCATTGGTGGGGCAGGGAATGATGGCTGGGCTGAAGTGATGTCCTGAGCTATGGAGGAGTGGAACAGAGCCCTGAGATGGCAGTGGGGGGGCCCTGTTGGTGCTCTTGGGTCTCTGTCCCTGTGATGAAGCCACCCCTGTGCTGCTATGAGTTGGTGCCAATTGTTGGGAGCAGCTCTGAGGAAATGGCCCTGGAGGTCCTGGTATGAAGTGAGACCGACATAAGCCATCATTGAGTCCTGACAGCAAGAATGGGGCACAGCAGCCTGGGCTGTATGAATAGGGTCAGAGCCAGAGTTTGAGGGGAGTCATTATCCCCCTCCACTTGTTAGACCAGATCTAGATCTTGCATACAGCTTTGGGCTCCCCAGTGCAAGGCATAAATAAAATGGATCGAATTCAGGGGAGACCAGTGAGATGGTGGGGCTGGAGCACCTCCGCTGTGAGGAGAGGCTGAGAGCTGGGCTTGTTAAGTCTATTAAGAGATATTTTCGGTGAGGGGATGGACATTAGAGATGCCTCTAGTGCTTCCAGGGAGATCACGATATGGTGCAGGGCAGAAGGATGAGACAACTGGCATGAGTTGAAAGGTGCTCAGCCTGTAACATGTCTGTGTTACAGGATGAGGCACAGGTTGCCCAGAGAGGATGTTAAATCTCCACCTGAGAGATTTTCAAGCCTTAGCTGGATAAAGCCTTGAACAGCCAGCCCTGACCTCAAAGCCAATCTTCCTTGTGAAGGAACTTCCCTGTGAGCAGGAAGTTGGTCCAGAGACCTCCTGAATGACTCCCACCTTCAGTTAGATTTTGATGAAACCATGAGATTTCTTTCCCTTCTTTCAAATGTCATCAAGATGATAGGAAGCTCAAAGATCATCTGGGGACATGCATGATCTAATAGATGGATACATGTCTAGACAGAAACACCACCTTAGTTCACAAACCAGGTTTCCTTCTGAAACCAGGCTAAAGGACTGTCACTGAGCTCATGTACCACAGATACTGGCTGTAGTAATTAAGGCCAAAAGACCATGATGAGTCTTGCACACCATCACACAGCATGTGGCAGCCAGGTTTCATGCAGGCCTAATTACAGTTGAAGGGATTTTCATGTGGAGCTTATCACCTTGTAAAACTATTCATCAAATACTACCCTTGGCCCCTACATGGAGTAAGTTGTAGGCATATGGCTCACTAAGGGCTTAATATGTCTACTGTAAAGATTCCACCACTGATGGAAAACTATTTGTGCACTGGAGACTCATCAGCTGGTGAGACAGGAGAAGGCAGCACATACTTCCTCTGCAGGAGGCAGGCCTGATCCATGCAGCTGATGTGACCACTGGCTACAGCTGTGAGACAGGCCAAGGCTGGCTGCCCCATTCAAAATCCATGGCATTATTGGTCATCACCACCCTGGCAACCATACTAAGATACTGGAATTCTTTTTTTTAATAGTCTGTAGCATTTACAGTTACGTGAAAAACAAATACAGTACCAATACATTTTTTTCATTTGAATGCAGAATTTATTTCAAACAAATAGACTTAAATATGAAAATCCTATAAATTATGAATATTTATAAAATTAATTTTTGCCAAAGAAAAAGCTTGGAAGAGTGAAGGTGTCAAAATCTGCTAAACTGAATGAAACTGATTGCTATTCAAAGGGTATTTCTCCCTATGTATTCATGCAGTGAAACATGACTGTTAAAACAGAATAGTGTTACTCAATTTAAATTCTAGTCTGCAGATCCTTGACAGGCTGCAGTCTTCCGCAACTGATTCATAACGAAAAAGCAGTTTTTACTTGCTTACATTAAATCAAACCACTTGATTTCCTGTACATACACAGCATAGCAAATGAAAAAAAAAATTACAGCAAGGTGAGAACTTACTGTTGAACAGGTAGAAAATATTTACAAATAAAAATGTTCTAAACCATCTCTATTCAAGAAAAACTATATGACCATTTACATCTCTTGTAAATGTTTATTTTATTATTCTTTACCTTACATAGCCTTTTTAGATTAATGTATTTTGCAGAAATGTACAGCAGCAGAAATTCTGCAAGGATATTCAGCTGGTTTTATTGTCTTACTTTACAGAGTCCTGTACATACATTAAAACATAATTTCTCCTTAGAATAGCACACTTTACAAGACAGTAACTATACATGACCCATTTCCTTCCAGCACTGCCTGTCAGCATAATCTTATACCCTAAACAGACATGTCATAAAGATCAATTCTGACTATAAATACGTATTTTATATTATTGTCCTTCTATGTACAACAAAAGACATATTCCCCCAGCATAAAGTAATAGTAGTTATATATCAGTACTGATCTGAACGACAGACCCACTTCTTTAACGAAGTTTATAGTATAAAAAAGTTATACCTTTTAACTATATAAAGCTAAACAAGCATTGCTCATTTTGTGTAAAACATACTATTTTAAAATACCAGTATACCATCCTTCCAGTTACAAAAATATAACTAGGTCTATCCTACAGAAATTTTATTGAATTAAAAAGTGTATAAAAATACGGATCATCATTTGAGATCATATATGAAATTAGAAATAAAATAGAAGCAAATTTTTAATTAGTTAAAAATACTATCTTCTGGCTCAATGAGACTCGTCTGATTTTTCATAGATTAGTTAGAAATTTAATTTAGTTTGGAGGATAAGAGTATCACAGCAGGAACAGCTGAAAAATACCATGCTCAGCTGTGTTTCTTAACATCCTCGGGAATTTCAGTGAGTTTTTCTGTGCTGTGCCCTGTATTGAGCTGTTTCTCCTGCACTAGGAGCACTATTGCAACTCACACTGCTCACTGCTCTTCCAATGCTTAAGAGAAAAGTTCTGGTGTGGAATCCACCTCAACTGCACAGCAGAACAAAGGCCACCATGTACATTGCTGCTACGCTTGCCAGGAATGCAGAAAAATGAACATTCATACAGAATATGATGTAAAAATTAAATAGGTTTTCTTTTGTGAGAGTGTTTATTCAGTAGGATGGATTAGCATTGTCATGCTTGATCTGGTAAATAAAGAAAATCAAAGAAACAGCAATTTATCAGTAAAATAACTTCTTGGTTTTCTGTTAAGTTTTGTAAGAAAAAGTAGCTCACACTAGAATTTATCTATTCTAGCACTGCATAGCTGGCAGGAGCCTAACCACTGCTCACTGACTCAGAGGAAAGCCATCTCTGGATTTACACTGCCCCAGACTCCACAGCTGTTTACTTTATGTTATTTTGGCAAAGGATTTTTTTAACATTCTTTTTACCTGCTGGGAGAACAACAATGGTGAAGCCACACATTTAATACAGAAGTCAAGTGCTCAGCTAACGTAACATACTAAGTTGTTCCGATGTAGAGCAACACAAGAATAGGCTCAAAGTATCTGACATGTTTTTCCCTGCCCAGAAACTACTGTGCTATCGTGCCATCTTAGTACCACAATCCCTTCATAGCTCCGATTCTTTATCTACCTCATCTAGGTAGTACTCATCATCAGTGGTGGTATCACTGTCTGAGTCTGAGTAAGCAGCTGGGTCTTCCCCATAGGTATCAGTCAGCTCTTGGGGGGATGAAGCAGCTGATGACATTTTGCTCCCAGCAGAACTTGAGCTCAAAAGCTCAGCCCTGTTTATAGAAGAGGTCTCTGTATCTCTGAAAGCACCAGGGTTATTAAGAAGACAAGGTCTCCATAATCGCCCTTCTGTGAGTGACCTCTTGATGTTTTCCAGGAAAGCCAACTGTTGTTCTTTGCCAAATATACCAAATTCAACAGATGGATACATCAAATTTCTAGAACCATAACATTTTTCATCATCTGATGCCCAGTTTTCATTTTCGTCACAAGACAATAGCTCTGAGTAAGACTTAAATCTCTTCCCATGAATACTGTCTTTTGGTAGAATATTGCTTCCTGAGACAGAGGTCTCTAGTGAATCTCGAGGACAAATACTCTCAGAAAGGTGACGCTCACGCTGGCTTTTTGCATGACTCTTGCACAACTGATAGCTATTGATGTTAGCATTTTCTAAGCTAGCAGACTGAGAGGTATTTTGACACTGACCAAGCACTGTCTGAGAAGTCAGGTTTTGCTCTGGACGTGTGTCTGTCTGAAAGCACCTATTTACACATGTGTTTGAGTTTTTGTCAATTAAAAGTGGCAAGGGAGGATTGCAGGCATG
>VYZS01069803.1:0-19937 GCA_013400695.1 Neodrepanis coruscans | reverse complement strand
GGCAGCACAGGGAACACTAATTTTATGTGCTTTTTTTTATGAGCATTATGCTGAGCAGTGGTAGAATACGTAAGTGGTCAGCTTTGGGCAGGGTGGTAATGAGATAGGCAAGCCATCTTCTGAACTTTTTACCATTTTTTAAAAAATGTTTTATGTTCTTAAAAGACTAGAAGTAGATTAGAGTGTGGTGTATTTGCTAAATAACTAATGGAATGAAGCATTTAAAACCTCCTGGTTGAAGTGATTTATGTACAGACCCAGACTGGAGAGGCCACACAACCCCCTGCACCCAGGCAGTTCTTGGTGAAGACTAGCTGTTGAATTAATGACAGCATCACTCTGCTGCCTCCATTCACCTCCAAAAAGGAGTGTGGCTTTACCAATCTCAGACTGAGTAAATGACACAGCTGGGTGTTACCTGGGATGGACAGTGGTTTTCTCTCCTTGTCTCCAGTGGCATCTCTGTTCTCGAGACCAGGATCTGCCCAGCCTGAGTGGGGATCTTGTACTGGGTGCTGATCCAACCTGGAGAGCAGCTCCTCAGGCAGCACTCTGCTCCCTCTCTGCTTCTTCCTTGCATGCAGGGACATTGTGTGGACAGAGACATGTGGCAGGGGGAAGGAGGGGTTGTGCCCCACATGTGCAGAGAGGGGAGCCACTGCCTTTACCCTCAGAACTTGGAGAAATGTAAATTACATCTTGTGCCCTGGCTGTCAGACACTGTGCTGCCCATACACTGAGGAGTGTGTTCTCCCTGCCACAGACAAGATGGATGGGGTGTTGCTGCAAGCCACTCTCTGCTATTAATTTTCACCACATGAATCTTCCTGACCAAGAACACATTGTTGTTTTGCTTTGTCTGGGGTTGCCTTTCCACCTCTCCCATGGTACCAGTCTGGAATATCTACAGATCTTACTTAGTCACAGTTAGTGACTGTGCCTTAATATCAGGAGTCTCCCAAAATACTCCCTGTGCTGTGCTCAGAGAATGAGAGCTGAGCAGCCTGTCATTCCCATCCCCATGCAATATCTATCACAAGAGAATGAGCTTGAGCCGAGTGCCCCTCTGGAAAAGAGGGATTAACTATGCTGGGGAACTGGAGCACAGTTTCAGCCCTAGGAAAATGGTGTAGCCTCACAACATTCCATAAAAGCATCCCCACAACCTGTGTCCTGCTCCAAGCAGCTGGTGCCAGAGGAGACCACCTACCTAAGCCCCAAAGACATCCAGAGTGTGAGGGAGGAACTTTCTTCTTCCTGGAGGTATGGGTGACTTGGGAGGGTAATGTTGTCTAACAGATTCACTGCTGTAGGATAGTGCTGGGACTTAGAACTCTTTGAAGAAAAACCCCAACATTAAAAAAATTAACATAAATCTAATTTTCTGCAGTTATCACCAATCTTGGAATTAATTCTGCAGCATGACCAAATTGCTGCAAGGCCCCACACTAGTATGTTAAATATGTACCACTATATATGTTGAATATGATTTACAGACATGAGGGCTTCTGGAGGAGAGTGCAGATAAGAGGGGGCTGGGAGGCAGAGCTCTGCAGGAGAAATCTGTGGGCACAGACATGTGTGGGGCACCGAGTTTTCTTTCACTTATTGGGATTTTTTCAGTCCTGTTGTGTTATTTTTTCCATCCTCTTCTGTTCTGTCACGCTCAGGTGTGTCAGCTTTTGATTTGCACCAGTCAAAGATCTGTTTCTGGAAGCTGGCCATGAAACCTCCCCAAGGAAAGTCCAGGGCACGCTGAACAGCAGTGTGGCTGTTAGCTCAGTTCTGGGGAAGACCCAGCAGTGGGACTGCAGGGCAGACACCTCGCTGTCCCACAAGACAGCCACCCTCACTGCCAGAGGGTTTCACAGAGGCTTCAGCACTGCTTCACTCCTTCCCTAGGGCTGTGTGGATATTCCTGGAGGTGAAGGAGCTTCTCCACCTCCTTAAGGCAGAACCAACTTTTTCTCATTTATCCCACTCCCATGTCAGCTGGGAATAGAGCACAGACTCATGCTGCATTCCCTGTGGTTGAGCACAGTGCCGCAGAGCTGGGATCTGCTGGTGCCAGGGGCGTCTGCACCACTCACAGCAAGGAAGGTGCCTCTAGGCTCTGCTTCAGAGCTGCGCGACTCGTTAACATCTCAAAGCCATGTGTGAGGGTTTGTTGATCTAAATCCCTGTGTATTCTGTCTGTTGAGGGCAGCACTGCTCTTCCAAGAAGAGGAGCCAGAGCCAGGCAGTGGGCAGTGCCCTCGTGCTCCCCATCCCAGAGCTCCGCAAGTGTCCGTGGATGCTGCAGTGGGGCTGGGGCAGGGCTGAGTGCATGCACAGCTACCGGGGCTCCTGTGACTGCTGCATCCAGTGTCTTAAAGGCAGGAAACTGCAAACACAGACCAGGCTCCTGGGGTGCAGAGCTTGTCCGGCTCAGGGAAAGAGAAATTCCTCCTTGGGAGGAATGGAAGCAGTTTGTGGCACGGATTTGATGGCTCTGCTTGAAGGGCTGCACCTTCCCAAATGTGGAGGCAGTGATGATGGATGGGCCACAGCCAGCAGGTCTCCAGTAGGGAACCAACCCCAAAACCATTCTGTGCCCAGAGAAAGTGCAGAGGATAGGATCTGCCCAGGATCTGCCTGAATTAAGTATCTGGCTCAACATCAGACTAGTTGTGTCAATGGGCATTTTTCCTTTGATGGGAGCAGCAAACTTGAACCCAGGATCCATCTACACACTCAGGCAGGGCAGTAAGCTGGAATGAGGAGTTAAGTAGTAAGGGCTTTGACTGGGATCCCAAGACTGCTGAGCATTTCAAGACAACCCATGCATACTCTTCAGTGCAGACAAGCAGAGCCCATGTGCAATCCCAAGGTATGGGATCCACCCTGAGCTTGTCCTGGAGTCACCAAAGCAGCTGGCACAGGAGTGATCTGCTGCTGCCAGGAGAAGGGAGCACACGATGTTCAGGGAGGAGAGGTTAGGTCTCTTCCTGTTTAGATGTTTTCAAAAAATGCTTGAGCATTTTAGTGGAAAAATGACTGAGGGAACCATCCAAATTAGGAAACAGGAAATACTGCAGTAGCATAAATATAATTTTGACAGCTGAAATGAGAGGCAAGTGGTCGCCAGGTAGGGTTGGTAGTCTCACTGCTGGGCCAGCAGCTCATGTTGAAGCTCAGCAGCCAAGGGGCATGTTCTCACTGCAGGCACAGGGACATACCTACCCAGCAGTGTGTGCCAGGTATCAGAGCCAAGTCACTGCATGTCTTTCATCTCGGATTCTCCCAATATAGTGCCAATAGTCAGCAAGATTTGTCCTTCGAGTAGGGTACTCCTAGGGTTTGCAGCAGCAGATACTGAAAACTATAGCACTAAAATTAGAAGTTTTATGGAGTATAAATAGTAGTAGCAGAGTTCCCAGTGCCAGGTTACCTGTGAGGTAACCTTAGCTGTCCAAATCTAATGTCAGCCCTGCTCTTGATTCTCTCTTCCTGCAGCAAATCACTGAACCTCCCCAAGCCCCTTTCTAGCCATATGTTAAGTTGATGTAATGCTGCTTTTAAGTCTGTGCCGTTACTCAATTACTCTTGCATCTGATTGTAAGCAATATACCCTCAGGGCTTTGATTCAGTTTTGCCCATTGATTTGCTGTGTGACCTTGGGCACCACATTAAATATACTTTCAATATTCAAAGGAATTTTGCTTATTTATGCTCATGATCATGCTATCCAAATTCCTACTTTGTTCCAAACTTTTCAAGCAGTCTACTTGTGATTTATTGTGAAATTCAAAGATAGAAGCTAACTTAAAATACAAAAAAGATCTGGGGGCCTAAGTTCTATTCAAATTCACCTCAAGTGAGTTTCAATGGAGCTTGAAGAGTCTAAGAAATGTAGATACTTCTGAAAATGTCACCCTAGCTGTGCCTGCAGGGTCTGGCGTTCCACAGACACCTGAATTACTCAGGCAAGATCCTTGCTGATCCAACCTGATGGCTGTGGAGTTTGCAGAACATCAACTATGCACATATTTAATGTCTGCTCATGCTGGAGGGGGAGAACACCTCAAAGTGAAAATTGTTGTGCATTTATATATGTGTCTCCTCAAAACTTAGATAGCTCTTCTCAAACTCGAGCTGAGTACTAACAGCTGCCCCTGGATACCAGGGAAGAATTTGGAGGGGCTGTGGGGTGCTGCTTTCTCTCTTACACTAGTACCCTGTATGTTCCTGTGCACAGGAGAGGTGACCTATGGTTTCAAGGAATGGTGCCTGTTTGCAAAGGTCTGCTGGAAGAATGAGTGGCCAAGTGAGAAACGTGAACAGATCTTATCTTGTCTCTGAGGTTGACTCCTCGCTGTGATGGTGCAAAGTTTTTGAGAATGTTTTCTCATGTGCATGTTTGTATGAGGAGCAATTGTGGTTTTTCCTTTAACTTTGTTGAAGATTGCTGTGAAACAGCATGGACAAGAAACAAACCTGTTTTCTGAATATGCCTCAGTTTTCTGTGTATGTTGATGGAGAGTAAATGAAGCTTGGAAAAACAGCTGGTATGGGTTTACCCTGGGACCATTGTGGGAATAAGCACATAAAAATAATCCTTTCCTAAAAATGTTCATTGCAACCCCACCCTTCAGGAGTGATCTTCCCTGCAATGACCCCAGCCTGGAAAGCACTGGCAGTCTAGGGCTGAACTTCAGCTCTTGTTCATACTCAGCGGTTCCTCTTAGGGTCCAAACAGCTCCCTGGAGCCAGGGGGTGAATTGCTGAGGAACCATGTACTGGGCAGAGGGAGTGAAGATTGCAGAGTCTGGCTGCCTGTCACCCTAACCCAATGAAAAGCCATGGACTGTGGGACAGGAGGTTGGAGTGGGACCTCAGTGAGGGCAGCAGCAGGATTTTTCCCCACCTGGTGTTCCTCTCTGCACCTGTAGTGCAAAGGATTTAAACTGCACCATCTCTGCACTGCCACCAGTGAGTTGGTGCTGAGAGCAGGCAGTGTCAGCACACCTGTACACAGGAGCTCTGCTGGGCCAAGTGAGTTCTTCGAATCTGTAAAGTGCTTCATTGCTTGTGAAACAACACTGAAAAAGTGTAATTTCTACAAATACCGCTTCTACACAGCAAACCTCAAATCCCTGACTTGGTTACTCAACATCAGTGAAGACCAGGGCAGTGATAGACTTGAATGGTTTAAATAAGTAAAGTTACAGACTTCGGCTGTGCTCTGATTATTTTCTTTGAATTTGCTTCCTTTCCACTGCCTTTTTTATACTGAGACATAAATAATGTTAAATTCCAGATCACCCTTGGGTCCAAAATTTAGCTGTAGCAGGGACTTCTGCCAACTTTTACAAAAGGATTTTGCTAACATGAAAGAAAAATAACTCATGCATAATAAACACTCCTCCTGACCTATGTTATCCTTCTGCATTTAAGGTCAAATATCTCTGAAAGGAGGGGGGAAAAAAAAAAGATAAAGGAGATGCAGAGAGTCAGCTGCAACAACAAACCAAACCCCTGCGTGAAGGTCCTCCCATCAGGGTTTGGATATTTAAACTGTTCACAGCTGCCACTACATTTTTTCCTTGGCCTGAATAACGTAAATACTGGGCTGGGTAGTGCTTTCCTTTACACTGGTGTAAATCTAGGCTGGAGCTCCAACCTTGACCTGACCATGCACACGCTTTATCCCTGGGACCTAACCTCTGGAAAGGGGACCTGCTTCCTCAGAGGAGCTTGCCATCCTTTGATGCTCACTGCTGTGTTGAATAAAGGGCTAAATTTCTCTTGTTTCTTGAAATAAACTTGCAAACCCCTTGACCTTCCTGAGCTAGAGGAATATGTTTACAGATTGTTTAATTCCATTTGTCTTCCTGAGTGTGTGAGAGACATCAATGTGGTTAAGGGAAGGGGAGCTGTGGGACCAGCCCATTTTGATATCAGAGATAAGACACCAGTAATTCCCATGCACTTCGCAGTGTGCAGCCATTCCCATCACTTTTTAGAGGAGCAAGGAAAGGAATTATTTAATGGAATCCCCTATAATTTTGCTTTATATCAAGTTCATGACCAGCGGTATAATCTTTTACGTTGTGTTATCTATTCTCGTGACGTCTTCCAGGACGCTGGTTCTTTGTGGACTTCTGGAAAAATATGAGGAAGCAATTTTGCTGCAGCAGCTCTTTTCTAGTGTTACACCATCTGAACACATCTTCTTTACACTTCTATTGCTGTCTGAAGTCAGGAGAGCCAGAAGAAACAAAGCTCATCAGAGGACAAGAGGCAAAGCACAAGGAGGGGAAGTTATTGGCTACCTAAACTGAAGTGTGGAGCTTTATTTAAAGGAGCTGCAAGGAGCTCTTTAAGACAGAAACCATCTTTGCTCTGAGGCTATAGCACTGGGAGGCCTCATGGGTGTCATCACAGGGTACTTGTAATAATGTCACCATTTCCATGGTATGAGCAGCATGGCAGGAGAGGAATTGTGAAGGGTAGCTGATGGAGAATAATGGATTGGAGAATGAAATTGAGAGGAAAAACTTAATTGGAATTAACTAGCTGAGAAAAGCCTCTTGATCTGTCAGACAGTGAAATTGCCTCCCAGGAGCAATGGTATAGTCCCAACCACGTGGGCATTTAAAGCCAGTCTAATGTCTACGATTCCCTGAGTTAACTGGAGTATCTCAATAATTGGAACTGACACAAAGATTTATCTTCTTTGATTGACTAGCTATCATAGAGGCTCATCTCTTTGTGCTGCTGCACAGAGCTTTCAGGGCAGCTGTTTGCACTTAAACTGCCAGGAGCTGACAGTGTGTATCCATTTCAGCTCTTCAAATGTGTTCTTTGAAAAAACACTTAAATCACTGGAATAGACAGTACTAATCAGTCTGCAGGAAAATGGAGCATCCTTACCTGGGGCTCACTGCTATAAATCTCCCTGTGCCAATGCTCGGCCATCAAACAACAGCAGGGCCATTTAGGTGCATTACTGCCAAATGCCCAATCAACCTGAAAAATTGATTTTGGCCAAGGCAATAAAAGCAAGAGGTGTTTTGCCAAATGTATAAAAACAAATGGTTGGTATTTCAGCAGTTACAGCAGAGTAGGATTAATCACACTAAGATGACGGAAATGATCTCCCCCATTTTTTTTTTTTTCTGATGTCAGAAAAGACAGTGTGTGGCAGCAGGCTGGCCTGAAGGATGAGGTCCTGTAAGGGGGTTTGTATTTGGCTTTGCCCATTTATTAATCCAATGTGACCATGTGCATATTTTCCATTCAGCAAAGCTCTTCAGAGAAACACCTTCCCCTGTGTTTTGGTCTTTTCTGGAGTGTGCAGGTAGAACCTGGGGAATCAAGATGCCTCTTTTGCTGTGGAGAAGCACAGCATTTTGGGAATCAAAACTTATGGAAATATTAACTCTCAAGCTGATTAGTGTGTCAGATTTCTGAGTTAGGGCTCAGAAACCACGGCAGGTTACACAGAAAGAGAGGAACAAGCTGTTGCTGCCAGAGATTAAATTCTCTTGGCATGTTTTCTAATGGCAGCACCAGGACAAGCTTCAGGCCACAGCTTGTGGCTTTTACTTCATGGTTGCAAGGTTGTATGATTTCTGACTCACAGCCTGACTTCTTAACTTAAAGACAAAGCCTCTCCCAAGCACATCTGCCTGTAGGCATTCATTTATGTGGAGAAGAGTTACACAACCTCCATCAGCAGGGAAAAGAAGCCAGAGCAGCACTGCTGGCTCTCCTGCAGGTTTCCTTTGAGCTCCAGTCCAAAGGGACAGTTGGCTCTCCTTCCAGTGCCTGTCCCACCTAAAAAAAAGGGAGCTTTATACCCTGAGGATTTCTGTAATTGGCTAAAGTCTTGCTCTGCCATTAAACTTTTCAGGTTTAATGGGCAACTGTGGATGTTCTCACTCTTCAGCAGGCTCTTCCACAGGCTGGCACCGGGGGTGTGGGATGTTTAACACCCCAGCCCTGAAGCTACAAGCTTAACTGGGAGTCCATTACTTATAGCTATGGCTCCAAAAGATTTAGCTCAACCAAACTTTTGTAAAGCCTTTAGTTCATAAATACCTTAAAATTGCATAAAGAGAAAAGAGTGATGTGCTTTCCCAAGAAAATGTTTTTCAATTTAGTGAGAAAAGAAACATTCTGGCAAAAGTTTTAGAGGGATAATGTACAACTAAGGCAGAAGTATTCCACAAAAGCACTCAGCATCACACAGCTTACAGAAATATAACCCATCAGTTTTCAATTAGCTAAAAGAGATTAAGAGCAAAGAAAGGAAGGAGATTAAGAGAAGAAAACATGAGTAGAGAAAGAGAAAAAAGAGAGAAGGAACAAAGAAAGAAATTAGAATAAGAGAAAAATGTTACCACCAGGGTCCAATGGAGTCTGGCTCACATGGTGGTGGCTGGAGAAGGAAGAGGAAGTGTGGAGAGTCAGTTTGCCTTTCTATATGATCATCATTACTCTGCTGTTCACTGCCTAAATGACGTAGGTGGGTTATGTGAATGAAATATGCTCTTTTTTTTTTTTTTTGCCTGGAATGCTGTCAGGTACACAACGATAATAATCTGGTTTACTTTCGAAGAGTAAGTAGTTATAAAGGAGTTTGCATTTCATTGGAACATTCTTTTCCAAACTGCTCTTCTTCTGATATGAAAAGTTTGGAGTAAATGTATCTATACACAGCCAGGGAGAAAAAAATTTGAAAATTTTAAGTGAAATTTAAGGGGATAGTTGGCAGTAAATGGTTATTTAAAGGTTGGGAAAAAAAAGGAAAGGATGAAAATATACTTTGAAAAACTAAGACTTTGGGTAATAAGTGCAAAGCTAGAGCCCATTGGTACCACAGGGAGTTTTACATGGATGTGTATTTCTTATTACACACTCCTATTAAGGTTCTTCCTTCCCTCAATTGCTTGTGAAGGCTCCTCGGCAGATCATCTGTTCTGCTGAGCCTGACTGTCTCTGCATGTTGAGTTATCAAGTAAAATCCTTTTCTCAGAGGGCAGCCCAGAAAATCCCTACTGAACCAGCTGGGCAGGGCTGGGCAGGGTATGACACAGAGACCTTTAACTGACCCACATGGACCAAATCCATCAGTGGTGGCTCTAAAGTATCCCTGGAGAAGGACCTGCTGTTGGGAGCCCTGCTGGTTCAAACACACCACGGTGGGAGCAGGGAGCATCCTCTGTTTGCTGACCACTTGGCCTTCCTTCTGCCCCACCATTCCCAGGCCGGTTTCCCACACCTGTTCTCCGTCCAAAAGTCCTTGAAGAGTGCTGGCCTGAAACTCCTGGCTCGTCTTACAAGCCACAAATCCTGCTGCTTCTCATGTTGTGCAAGAGTGAAAATAAATATTAGTTGTAAAATGATTCAGTCTTTATGAAACCCAGCTAGACTGTTTGGCTTTTAATAACATCAGCCCCGAATTACACGTCTGGACTAGACACAGTGCAGAGATGAATTTCCTTTAATTTGTTCCAGAGTAGCTCACCATTTAATTTAACTGAGCGGTTCCTTGTTCTCCTATTCTGGAATGATGGATTGTGAAATGTACTCCTTTGAATTAATCCAGACACTTGATTTCTGTCAGCAGAGTAATCTTTCTCAGTGGTATGCTAAGTATGCTTTTAAAAGGTATGGTGAATATGAATGATATGCACTCGGTTGATGATTTAAGTGTTTACACTTTCCAAACATTGCAGAAAAAACAAATGGGGCTTAGCTGCATTTTTTTTACAACCTTTCAGAAGTGATCATTCAAAAAACAACAAAAGGACTTAAATGGATTTCTAAATTTGATGGTACAAGTGAGGGCAACTCCCCTCTCATCAGAAAAACATCATTTTTAAATGGGGCTGAGCACAGCTTAGACTATTTCTGATTTCAGGGCTTCCATACATCATCCAGAAGGATTTCTATTGGAGCCATTAATGGTAAAATATTTCATGTGGCTGCTGTCACTGCTTACGCTGGCTTGATGTTGCAACACAGCAGTGTCCTTTTTTTTCCCCCCTTTTGCTGTTTTTACTTCTTAAAGATGAAGTGGGGCATTTCTGGAGGAGAAAAGAGTGAGTGTATGAGTATTTGTGTTTCTATACTGCTTCCTTCACAAGAACTGTAAAAAGTTATAGTGAAGTTGAGTAAGTGATATTGATGCAAACCAACCCATGAGGTCCTGTCAGCCCAGACGCTCCCTCACTATCTGTTATCAGAGGTAAGGACTGTGAATGCCACAGCTAGAAACTGCACAGCATTCCTGTGTCCAGCTGGAACCTGGCAGCAATAGTTATTCCTAAATGTGGGGAGACAAGACAAATCCTCCTGTCACAGAAATATGTGGCTGTGCTTTGTAGGCAAAGGTAAATATCCCTAAACACACAAACTACAAAAAGTACAAACCTATCCTTTCATTCTCAGCAGGTTTACACCTACAGGAAAGGGCACATCTACACATCTAACCTCTGGTCTTGGCTGAGATCTGGGCTCCTACTTTGTAAGTAGTGGCAGCGTGTTGGAAAGGGTATTTGGAATCAGGGAGCCTCAATCCTTTTACTTCACTGCCAATTACAGACACAGAGATGGAATCTTCTCTGCAAAAGAGATTTAGATCTTGCTGAGAAATATGTAAAAGGCTTGTACTATCCCAAATAATAGGTCAAGATGTTCTGCAGAAAGTGAGAAACTGCTTTTCTATGGGGAACAACCTACAAGCTGTTTACATCAATGTACTTTCATTTTGGTCCTTCTAAAGCCTTTTACAAAGGGAATGTGTACTTGAATGTTACCTTGCCTAGGTATCCAAAGTGTGCCTTGCACCTTCCAAATCTAACTCTCCACCAGCCTGTGGCATTTGTCTCAGGTAATGTTGTGGATATTTGTGGAGGACACACACGTGTTTTCTGCCATTCTGACTTAGCCACCTTTATCTGCCTCACTGCTTAAAAAAGGTGAAGGTTTGCAATCTGCTTCATAGTCCTTGCCAGCCCTCTCTCAAGACAGCACATGCTGTTGTGACTTGTCAACTCTGTGTCCTCTAATAGCCTACACAGCCAAGATACCCAAGGAAAAATTGTTTGGCTCAATAAAGGAGTTGTATTATGCCTGGATACATTGTAGGTAGGCTGGCACCAAGCTTTGCTCCAGTCTTAGGCAAGGACTGAGTACTACTGAAATCTGAACTGAGCTAAAACAGATCAAGATCTTTTGATGTGAAGTGCTTTTATGAACAGGTTTTAGTGGATTTGGTGGTTTAGTGTCAATGTGTCTTTTTTGAACTTCTTAACAGTAGTCTTCAAATTCAAAATGTGTGAACCAGCTTGTTCACTAGAATGGATGCTGTCACCTTCTCCAAGGGAGGATCTGGGAGTGGCTGAAAGATTTCACAGAGATGACAGAAACAAAAACTGGGTGTCGATGCCTTCGGTAGTGACTGTGGGCTCTTTGCTCTCCCCTAAAATCAAATCACAACTAAACCACCACTGAGGCTTGATGTCTCAGACAGTTGCACTGTGTGTACCAAACTTGTCCTGTGAGACCTCAGCCTGGGTGCTGAAAGCCTTTGAGTTGCTTGCCAGGGGCTTTGCAGGAGCTGGTGTGATGCACAGGCCACTCGATAACTCGGCACTGCTGCAGGGCTGTGCTCCATGTGGGCCAGCCAGCTTGGGTACTCTCGACATTCCTGGATGTCTTCTAAACATGTAATGCTGACAGAAATGCTGTTTACATATTTGTGAGTTATTTAAAAATAGTGCGTCAAATAAGCAGCCTGGTGACGCCCGACAGATATCTGGCTCGGACGAGTGCCTTGGGGGAGAAGGAAGAGGTCAGCAGGAGTTATGTACACAACTTGGGCTCTGACGAGAGACACGCTGGGCCCATAAAACACAGAGCCTGTTGGAAAGCCCCCGTGCACATGGGGCCCTGGGGTGAGTGGCTACAGTTGGCCTCGAGCCTGGATGAAGGATGCTTGGCCACCCTCCCGCAGGTCCATGGCTGGGGCACCCAGGAGGTGCTGCCTGGGGTTTGGGCGTGGCCTGGTTCCTGGGGGAGTTGGATGTGCAAAGAGAAATCCCCTCTGGCATCTGGAGAACCAGCAAACTGTGCCAGGGCTGACCATCATCCCTATCCTGAGGTCTTCAGGCTCTCTTAGTATTTCTCTTTGTTAGTGTCCATCTGGATTTTCAAAGAACTACATTTTAAGAAGGAGGAGTGAATTTTCAATCCAACCATGACTGAGGCCTTTCAGCAGTTAGAAATGCTCCCACTGAACCAGCTGGGTGAGGCTGGGCAGGGTGTGACACAGAGCCCTTTAGCTTTTACCAGTATTATTAGATAGAGCATTTTAGGTCAGTAGAGCTGAGTGCTGGACAAAGGAGAAAAGATATTACCTGGACATTAGCTATTCATTACTTTAAATATTTATCTCTCAAGCTTTAAAATATTCATAAAATATTTTAGAAGCTGATTTTATACATGTTCTTTTCTTTCAGTAAACAGTTACCATACAAAGAATAAAATAGGCTCTCAGGCATTGTCAAGATGCATTGTAGTCTTGGAGGATGCTAAGCCTACTGTAACATATGAATCTGGTTTTATGTTGCCTTTAAATCAATTTGACATCAATTCCAGACCTATTGTAAAAATGAGATATATGATGAGAGCACTACTGTCATCTTTCCAAGGTATTTCCACTTTTTAGAGTTGCTGCAAAGGAAATGGTTTTTTAAGCACTCAGAATATTGACCTGTTGCTTGGCTCTTGTCACAATCCATAGAGGGGCTGCAAGGGGAGATCCCCTGTAGTTCCCTGTCTAGACAACACATCTTGTCCTTTTGGAAAATGGATTTGCAAGTTGCTACTGCAATTTTACACTTTTCCTTACAGACACTGATCTACAGTCTCTCTTCCCCACCCCCACCCCCCTTCTTCCCTCCGCCTTCACTGGTAACTTTATTCTTCTTCTCTTCAGCATCTTCTTCTCATTTCAAGTGCCAAAGTGAAAAGACAAAATGAGTCTCAGCTTCTCTGAGGTCCAGACACAAGCTGTTCTGCCTTTCAGACAAAAATGCTACTACACTTAGGGAATTTATTGAGGCTATTTATCTAAATCTTTTGGCTGCTATTTCTCCCAAATGACAATTGCATTTTCAGAAGTTTGCCACAGGCCTACATGTTAGTGATTCAAATGAAAATCTTAAAGTATGTGTCATAGAAAAGAGGGCATAGAAAGAAACTCCACAGAAATAGAACTCTGGTCTGGAAAGGTCTCAAAGATTTCAGAGAATTATCTGATGATGATAAACTTGAGCCAAGAAAAGAGCAAATGGCATCAACTGTATCATAAAATCAATCATTATTCTATAATGATTGATTTGGCTCAAATTGACCACTACTACTCATTCCTTCTCTATTATTGTTGCATTCCTGGAAACAGATTGGTAAACACTTGGCAAATATATTTGAAAATAGTTTCATCTGATGAGGGAATGCAAACTGATTAAGGTCACTGTAGTATTAGTTCCTCATACTGAACAGCAGATCTGCCAGCTGTAGGTAAGATCTATTGGTCCACAGTTGTTTATCTGGACAAAATTATGGCTTCACAAGTGCTTGAAAACAATGAAACAAGGATGGGAATGTGGCAAAACCGAACTACCGTGGAGAATAAAACGCACTATTTGTTAAATCTGTTTCATCAGTATTCTAGCAAAACCTAATTACCTCTCAGATTTTACTATTCTGATAATCAATTTCACCCATAAGTTATCAAAATTTCCAAAATTTATATATTTTAGTGCTCCTTATATATGTTAGCCACCATACTTTGCTCTTCTGTAATAAAACACTTCATGTTTCTTTGCATCCCATTTCTCACACTAAGGGCAGTAACCATGGACTACAGTTCCAAAATCTGACATTAGGATGTCTTTAATTCTCTGACACTGATTTAGCTCAAAAGCAAGAAGATCTTGGAAACACTCACAAACCTGATCTCAGAAGATTTCCAGCCAAGCAGATCTGACTGCACATACAGATAAACTGTGAATAGTACTTTGCTCTACTATGGCACTTGCTTGCTTCTGCTTTCTGAGCTGTTAAGAGATATTTTTAGAAACAGAAACTGTCTTTTCATGTGTAAAATCGACCTGTTAAAAGTAGGGGGCACAGGCTTTAGCTGATTGGCAAAAAAATTGACCTGTCCAGATGCTTTGATTTGTCGCTGGAATGAACATCCACTGGATCTTCAAGGAGTCCTCTGTCCAGCTGCTTTGTTCAACTGCTGAGATATAATGAAGATAGGAAATAAAATAAGCACAAGGAGATGTTCTGCTTTTCTGGTCAGGCAAGAAACAGCTGTTCTTCAAGAACCAGAACTGAAAGAGGTTCCAGAGTTTGGATACAGACCCTATCTAACTCAGTCTTGGTTCACAGCAGTAAAACAGCATTGCCTGAACCCCCAAGGGAAGGACTGAGCCTGTGTGTCATATCATCTGCTTAACCAGGGATGGGCACATGCTGCAATTTCTTGAGGAACTTTCATCTCTGTCACTGTTTCCCTACACACCAAGCCCAAACCCCAGTGCAGTGTCAGTGCTGCCATCTGAAGGGTTTGTGTCCTCACACAACTGCAGTGCTGCCAGAGGCATGTGGTTCTTGCTGCACTGATGAGGAAAGGAACAGCTTAGAGTGGGTTTGGGAACAGCTTTATACCTGCAGGCCTATGTGTCAGAGGGACACAGCAGCATGGAAGTGATTCTTGTTGTTTGTTTTAGACAAAGACTTTTATGTCCCAAGTGTCAAAATATCATTTTTAGAATGGATCACCCATCCATGCCTAAATCTCATCCCATCTCAGCCCTTTGGAGATGTGTTGGCAAGACATATATTTATTTAAGACATATATTTATTTATTTAAGACATATATTTATTTAAATAGCTGAAAATGTCCTGGTGAGTTTGTTCTCTTTGTCTATGGCTAAACTGACAGTCACTCCAANTGGTCAGGCAAGAAACAGCTGTTCTTCAAGAACCAGAACTGAAAGAGGTTCCAGAGTTTGGATACAGACCCTATCTAACTCAGTCTTGGTTCACAGCAGTAAAACAGCATTGCCTGAACCCCCAAGGGAAGGACTGAGCCTGTGTGTCATATCATCTGCTTAACCAGGGATGGGCACATGCTGCAATTTCTTGAGGAACTTTCATCTCTGTCACTGTTTCCCTACACACCAAGCCCAAACCCCAGTGCAGTGTCAGTGCTGCCATCTGAAGGGTTTGTGTCCTCACACAACTGCAGTGCTGCCAGAGGCATGTGGTTCTTGCTGCACTGATGAGGAAAGGAACAGCTTAGAGTGGGTTTGGGAACAGCTTTATACCTGCAGGCCTATGTGTCAGAGGGACACAGCAGCATGGAAGTGATTCTTGTTGTTTGTTTTAGACAAAGACTTTTATGTCCCAAGTGTCAAAATATCATTTTTAGAATGGATCACCCATCCATGCCTAAATCTCATCCCATCTCAGCCCTTTGGAGATGTGTTGGCAAGACATATATTTATTTAAGACATATATTTATTTATTTAAGACATATATTTATTTAAATAGCTGAAAATGTCCTGGTGAGTTTGTTCTCTTTGTCTATGGCTAAACTGACAGTGACTCCAAGTGAGAATAAAATGCTCTTGACTGGGTGCCACTGGGAAGGACCAAGAGGTGAGTAGGATGCAGAATCACTTCCGAAGACAAAGGACATCACTGACTGTAGTTTGCATCTCAGTGCTGAGACAAAGGTGAGCTGCTTCTCTGCCCAACATCTCCCTCCATGTAAAATTTCAATGTTGAAGAGTGGCAGATGAGGACGATGTGGAACTCCCATCTGGTTTTCCAGAAGCTCTGATACTTTTTTAATATTCCCTCTTCAGTTAAGTTCATGCCAATGTGTTTATTAGATGATCAAAGCGAATTTGGCAGTCTGGACAGGAATGACTGACCACTCACTTGCTGCTGTATTTCCTTCCCCACCTTTTTTTTTTTAACTTGTACAGGGCAGACTCAGATTCCTAACCAGCACAACCAATTTTCACAAGCAGTGAGGCATTACATGGAAAATTTGGGCAGCCATGCCAAGGAAATACAGCAGTGCCCATTTCTGTTCAGAGCTGGCAGATTTGCCACTTCCATGTCAGAGCCCCTCAGGGCTCACCTGCCAGAAACAGATGCTGTACCCAAGCAGGCAGAGGGCTGTGAAACCAGCCTTGTGAATCAAAGCCACTTAAAATCTGTGGCTTCTTACGTGGGAAAAGTTCCATACAAGTTCCATACAATTCCACACGTATATTCATATATTTCTTGCTGTTCTGTCTCCTCCCACACAATTGTCTGGCTCTCCCATTTCACGTAATGTCTTTGGCAATGACCACCCCTGGCCAAGACAGGACACTGTGTTCACTAAAGCCTGGACAGGACCTGGCACACATGCTGGTTATGCTGGGACTTTCTCTTTTGGATTTGTTTCTCTCATGAAATCCCTCTAGTCTTTCCTTCTAGGGAACATGTTAGTCTCAAAAGTTTACTCTGGAGAGTAGCAGATCCCAGCCTGACTGCTTTGCTGGGAAAAGTATTTTGTCATTTCTCAAATAATGTTACTTTGAATAAAAAAAACAAGCATTAATGACAGTGCCCATGTGTGATACATGAAAATAGCCATCTTTTCCCAAATATCTCATGTCCAAATATAAGCAGGTGCAATCTGAAAGTTTCCTCAGGACCATTACAACAGCTTATTCATTCCACTATTGCTGGAGTGTAAATAAACCAAGCCCAAGTTCTGTTATGATTCTAGAAATACACTTTAATAACAGAGATGACAGAACCTTTCAGACACGATACTTTACTGGGAGTAGGAAAAGTAAGAAATTACAAGTAAGAATCTTTTTTTTAAATTGTACCCTATGCACAATTGGGGTTTTTTTTAAGCTTCTACAGCTAAATGTTGATATTATCTTGATTTTTTTTCAGTATACTTTCAATACAATTATATTTATCCAAAGCATTGACCACATTTTGGTAGAAAGAACTGAAATGAGGCCTTCTGGGTTGTGTTATCAGTTGAGTGCTTCCCTGCCTCAGAAAGGTCTGTTTGTGAGGACAGGTTTTGCAGAGCTCTGTTCCTCAAGCACCCTGGCCAATGCTCTTTGGGTTAATGCTTTCATGTAGAGACCTCAGAAGTGTTGGTGGCTCTGCCTTCAGTGTCACCTTTGCCTTTAAGTGGCTTTTGAGATAGGAGAAAAGTGATTGAGAAATTCAAAGTGCATACTCTGCTTGTTTTTCTCAGTTGGCAGGGGATCAGAGCTGTGATTTCACTCTGGGTTCCCTGTTCCCTGCACTAGGCAATTAAAATCCTCCATGCTGTCTTCCCAGGCAGGAAGGTTTGGCATAGATTTTCATCCCTGAAGCAGATACTCCTCAGGGAACTCCATGCATCCATTGCATTCCTCCTGAGTATTTAAAGTTACATTTTCTTGGTGAATCAATGAAACAAGATGTTATGTTCTTTGTTGCTATATTCTCTCACCCACATTTTAGGAACTTCACTATTTCTGAAAGAATCCTTCAATTTGTTTAGTCTAACCATAAAAGTTCCCTGAGAAAATCCCTGGAATTTGGTGTGATAGCACAGTGTTTTCCTCTATAAAAAAATGCTTGACTTTTAACAAGAGAAGCCAAAAGCTAAATTCCAGCTTGAGATTTGACCTACTCTAATGAGAAGCAGATTGCACAATTTTAATGGGAATGGCAGCACTGGAATTTAAAGGAGGGAAAATCAAACCAAGTCATTGTCACCTGCTGGATGAGGCAACACTCTGTGCTATTTTCCAGGATCAGCAGTTCCACAATATTTCCTTTCATAACAACACAGAGTAGTTGTGATCATTGTAGTAGCCCTATAAAAGGACCAACTTCTACTAAGAGATACAGGAATAACAAGGATGCTTTACCAGTCAGGGTTTGTATTTTACTCTTAGTTTTGGTATCTGCTATTAGAAGAGGAATTTTTATTTTGCAGGGATTTCTAGAAGAGGTAAGGTGTGCATTCCCTGCCATTTAAGGTTGTAACCTAATTATTGAAGGCTGAGTTTGGAAAGGAAGACATAAAAATTAGAACTAATGATTATCTGACCTTGTCAGGGATCAAAGTCCATAGCAGAAGTTTCTATATTTCAGATCTGTGAAGGTATGCTTGGAAACCTATAGTAGGCTGATGGGCTGATGGGAGTAGTCTGATGATGTTATCCTCAGATATAAATTATTCTCTGTCTCTAACCCAAGCACATAGCTGAGAATTTAATCAGAGCAGGGTGTGTACTTCATATATTGCTTTGGGTGAGTCTGGCAAAAAGCATTTTCTTGGCTAATCGTAGCTAACAACACATATCACACTGCCCTAATTTCTTTCGTGTTATGTCACCCAGTGCCAATATCAAACATTTTTTATTGTGCCATACAAATTGTCCATTTAGGAACCAAGTGCACAGAAATAAATCATAAGTCTGTACAAATTTAATTTTATTAATATTATTTCACTTCTTAACTCTTCATTTAGAGAAAAGCCCCCAAAAAACCCAACCACAAGCAGAAGAATTCTTATTTTAAATAGAAAGTCTTTCCTTATTCACTTCATTCAAGTTCTTACTTTTCCTTTTGTGTTTTAAGGTCCAAACTGTAAGAGCCCAAACATTACAAGAAGTAATGTTCTTGTAATTTCCTGGTTTCCTGGAGTGGTTCATAGAGTCTGAATTATCTTTCAATCTCTGTAAATTATCACAGCATCCCATCCTTCTGCCTGCCCTATAGAACTAAAATGCCTGGCAGTCCAGCAGATATAAAATTATCAGAGATTTAAAGTTAACTTCTAGGAAAATAATGTTATGGGTATCAATACTTTTGATATGTTCTTCTGAGACCAGCCTACATGATACTCTGTACCTGTTGAGCATCCCTGCATGATGATTGCCCAGGCTGTAAAGGATGATCATGTTTTATTGTTAGACGTTTTATTGCATCATTAAAAACAGAAAGTCAAATCATAGCAGCAATGAACTACAGCAAAAGCAAAGCAACCAGGTCTGTTGCAGAGATCCCAAAGTGTGATGATGTGTTTTTAGCATCCAGATTTGTTGCTTGACTGCACATGACTTTTTGAGACCACAAACTGTTTTTTGTCTGGACTAAGTAAAAGCACAGGTTCTGTCTGTTCCATGAAAACCTTACTGCAAAACAAGCACATCCTGTGGCTGGGTCACACTCGGTATCAGGAATCAGAGATCAGTTTTAAGGTTGAATCCCAGCTCTACTCTGTTCCATCTGTGCTGCTGGACACACCATCTCCTTGGTGGGATGCAGCATTACTCAATTTTTTGTGTGCAGGGTAGAAGGCAGCACTGTTGTAGGTATTTGGTAGGAAGGGAAAAGTGGGAAAAAGTAGCTAATTTTGTGCAACTTTGAGGAATGACGTTGGCAAAGCTATAAAACACCGAGGTAAGCCAGCGGCGGCGCCAGGAGGTGTTGCTTTGCCTTTAGGTTCTCCTTCATTCCGCACGAGTGCGGGACGCTGGGATGGGGTAGCGGTTCTGTACAGCAGGAACAGGCAGGGACATCTGCCAGGGGCAGGCAAAGACCTGCGGGACACCCGTCCTGCGGCATCGCACCGAGCGGGGGACACCGAGAGCGGGGACAGCGAGAGCGGGGACAGCGAGCACGGGGGACAGCGAGAGCGGGGACAGCGAGCGCTGCCGGGCGCGGAGCCGGGTCCGGGCGGGGCTGGTCCCGGGGCGGGGCGGGCACGGCCGGGGCTGCGACCGAGGCAGCGAGGGCTGTTCCGTGCCCACTGCAGGGCGGTCCCGCAGCCGAGCGGAGCGGCG
>VYZS01069801.1:157256-182324 GCA_013400695.1 Neodrepanis coruscans | reverse complement strand
GTCTTGCAGGAGTATTATCCCACCAAACAAAGCACTCTATCTGTACGTACATGCACCCAACTGATGACAGATACTGTGACAGAATAAATGTAAATAGAGAAAATTGCACCATATTTCTACCATTTTTAAAAATTCTGAAAAATGCAATTGAGGGATGGACACAATCAAAGTAAAGCACAACACACCAGTTTCTCAATCCAAATAGTAATAGTAATAGTAATAGTAATAGTAATTTCTGGCTTCATGTGCTCTTTCACTGTTCACTGCTCCTTTTGGCTAAGATTATATTCCATACTGCTTGTCAAGTAGAGATTCCAAAAATTTCTATTTGCAATAAATACATCTATAGTTTGTCTCAGTAAAATCAAAGTAAAATCAAAAAAATGAAAACATCTAGCAATAAACTATTAATATCTGTCATAAAAAAATCTGAATTAAAGACTTATACTCATTAATCAAAAGACATAAGCTTTCATTAAGGACAATAATATTTATGTCTGAATCTTTAATTGGAATTTATTGGATTGCTGCAGCAACTGACATACAATAATACGATTGTCAAATACATTGTCAATTAAAATATGTATAGCAGAAACAGTCTGACTTCCANAAACATACAAAATCCTTTAGCTGTTGCACTTCTTGGTCCTAATTAGAGCTACGGGTGTCAGCCTCCTGAAATGCAATGCAGACTAAGAGATATATCTACCCAGATACGGTATGAAACCTTAACTCTGCACAGGTGGTTTATGTCGGCAGAAAGTTCCTTGACCAGTATAGGCTACAATGACAAAAATACTTCTACAAGTATAACTACATCCACTTTGGTACAGAAAGGAAGCAACACTGGGCAACCTAAACCAATATTGATTGCCACAGCATCAAGAGTTTCAAAGAGAGCCAGCTTTCATATATGTTAACTACCACATTTCTTCTAATTGAGTCAGTCTCAGTCATCAACAGATGCAAGGGCTGACAAATACTGGCTGTAGAGGGAGAAAAGTTCTTTGTTACACTCTATCATGAGTTATTCCCTTACTGCAGGAGGAATGCTCCAGCACCCTTGTCAATTTTCAGTTTCTCCCACTATTTGGCTGCTAAAGCTGAAAAAGGGAGATCAAACTGGAGAATGCAACTCTTTCGCATTTTTCTCAACAAGTATTAGCTTGGGTCAGCAGGGAAAGAACAAATAAAATACAGGAGCTATAAAATATGAAATACTAACTAGCATTTTCTTAAAACTCTTCATAAGTAAAGAAAAGAAGAAGAGCACTGATTTTACACTCTTCTTCAGATTCCTCTTCCACACATCCTGTCTCCAAATAGAAGACTGATATCACTGATACCAGTGAGCTACAGTTCCCTTCTAGCTGCCACATGGCCTTGTACTGACTCACCTGGAAGTTCTGCCGCTTTTTGAACTGCTCTGGGTCAGGGAAGCAATGCAGAGTCTGTAACAAGCCCTAGTGGTATAGAACATTATAAAGGCAATTGCTTAAAAGCACGGTATAGGTATGTTAAGTCCTGTTTTTTTTCCTTCTGAAATTACAGAAGTGGCATATTTTGATCTTTCCTTGTAGAACACTTTATACTTAATTACTTCTCTTTTTCAGATTCTTACGTATTTTCAAAATCCTATAAAGCAGTTCATTTGAGGAAGAACTTGAAATGTGACCATTTTATTAACTGCCAGGAGAAACTACAACCAACACAAAGGTTTTTATTCTTCTTGTAGTTTCATCATTTCTCTGCATGATTTTGTTTTCACACACAATGGGAAGAAAATAATATTTCTATAATTGGACAGCATTTCTGTATCATAACAGAAAATATTTTTAAGCCTGGACAAACAGTGAAGGAACAAATGACTAAATGTGCCCTCATCTCCATCAAAATCTCCTCTTTTCCTTAAAAAAACTGTATTTGTTGTTACTTTTAAAGACTTGCAGAGGCTTGACCACAAATCTTCCATTCATATTAAGAAAAAATGTGGGCAAACCTTTTCATAAAATTTTCTGAAAATCTAAACCTTTGATAAAACAGTATGCCAAAACAAAAGTAGTAATAAAGTGGTTGATGTAATTTGAATGGTTCAGTTGTTCAAGCTTTATCTGATTCCATGCTTCCTGAATATGGATAGCTTTGTTTCTTGGATAATAGCAATTTGGACAGTTACTTCATTATATCATCTCAACTGGGTTTTTGAGGAAATGCTGGTTGATTTGTGGGTATGTTGTTCTTATTTACCAATGAAATACTAAATTCAAATACAGCACAGAATTTTTCCCATTTGTTTTATATAAAAATAATAACAATTCAGTTGTATCCCAGGAGAAGTAATTGACAGAATCTTTCCAAGGGTTAGTTTATCTTTCTTTTTTGTTCATGCTTCCAGTTTGTCCGCAACTGAATCATTAATTAACTTGAACTGTCATGTTTTTTGTACCATAAACAGAACATTTAAACAACCCTAAAAAGCTCTGTTTTGTTTAGTTTACACAAGATCTCAAAAAAAGAAAGTGGTTGAAAAACCACTACACATGTTTTGAGTTCCGAAAGAAAGTGAACTGCAGGATGTCCATGCCGATTTTTCAGAGGCTCAGGGCAAATAAAAAGTTAACACTCTTCACAGTTTTTCTAAACAAGTGTATGATAATGCTCTTTTGCTTTTTTGGACTGCTTATGGAAGTGGTGTGTTATTCCTAGTCTTAGGAACACCTTTGATCTGGATCAGTGAGGACCCCTCAAAGAAGCTGCCCAAAAAAGATGACAACAGACAAGTATGTAGACGAGTCATCCAAAATGCCAATTCATGTGACTGCTACTATCAAAGAAAAATGTATAGTCTATTAAAAAAAAAAAAAAAAAAAAAAAAGGCCTCACTCTTATCCTCTCCCTCCAAATCTCTGTAGCCATAGTAGCTGTGCCATGCTGTTTCTTAGAGAGTTGGGACAGTGTATTTTTTATTATTTTAATGAAATGAGCAAAACAGTAACACGACATCAATGGATATAAATGCGATTGCAACTAAGATTGTCAAAAATTTTTCAATCTATGAAAACATTTATCCTCAGTTTCAGAAGAGCTGAATTATTATGCCTCATCATAACTGATATATTTGGGGGGGGTGTGTGTGAAATACACTGAAAAAAAAGAAGCCTGCCAGAAATATTGACCACAGTGTATCACATTTAATTATAAGGTAAAGTGTGATCTTATTTTTGAAGATATGGTGTACTATTTGGTCTAAAACCAACAACTGTCAAAATGACAATGGAATATAATTACTGAGGAGGCTCTTTTGTAGAGGATCACATGATGACAATGTAAAAGCAGAAAAAACCTTATTATTAGACTTACACTTTTGTCAATATGGGCTTTTCTGTGCTGAAGATAATTTACTACAGTTTTTCTCTCTCTACTATCTCTCAAAAAGTGGGGTGAAACCTAGAAAACAAACCCCACATTTTCTAGATTAAGAGATAAACAGGATACCACACTTCAAAAGCTCCAATCTGGTTTTAGCTGTTTAATGACCCTTTCCCCAGGAGGAAACTAACTCTGAAAAAGTAGCAAAACAACACTCTGATCCAGCTTGGGTTAAAGATCTTGCTGCTCATTCTGAACATAGAAGATCAGTTTAAGGAAACCACCTTTTTATGAAGTAGATGTTTAATTCTTTAAACAGTAAAGAATGTTCCCTGGTGGAACTGCTTGTGCAAATATACACTTAAGACTTTAGTATCTGCAATACACTGTCCTCATTACTGGGGACCTGGCTGCCCTCTCCACTCCCGTATCACAAGAAGCAGCTATGCAGCACAGCAATGTGACGAAGCTCTTTCTCATGACATTCTGGAAAATGATTCAGCTAATGACTTGGTGGGCAGGTCCAATTTTTTGCCTCATTGTCTGTGTTCTGACTCCAGCTCTGTATAATATTTTGGAGAAAGTTAGCCTTCTTTGCACTGTGCCGAGTAAATATTTTGTCAGTTGTTAAGGATGAGCTACAGAGTAAGACCCAGCAATTTATCCAAATTCAGCAGCAAGACTTGGAACCATATTAGAACTTTTTCCAGATTGTGATTTGTAATGTATTTCAGAAGCCAGAAGAAAACCAACCACTTGAACTATTACGGAGAGGCTGAATGAACCCTTTTCAGAGCTGTGAAAATGTTTTTCCCTACAGCTGAAAAAAAAATCATTAATGCCAGCAGAAAGAACTGGGTGATGAAGGGGAAAGTTTATTTTCTGAATGCTCCACAGTGCAGCATGTTCCTCAAGGGAAGAGCAGTATCTATGCCGCACCAGAGAGAAAAACCTCACCGGGATGAGCAAAAGGGCCACTGTTAATCCAAGGCTGTGTCACCAAACTGTCCATGTGAGAGACACATCCACACAACCTGCTGGTGATGAGTGAGCAAGGAAAATGCTTACAGAGGCTGTCCTCCACCCAGTCTCCACAGTGGAACTATAGAGAAGGAGGCTCAAATGAAAACTAAACAAAGACTTGTTTCAGGAACATAATTATTTGATCTCTGCTGCAGCCAAACAATTACTAGAAGTGAAGATCACCAAAATTGAATTCCACTACTTAAGCAAGAAAAACATTCAGCTTATAAATTACTAAATAAAGATAAAGAAAAGTGAACACAACAATGCGGCTCAGCATACATTTATAATAAATGTCGTGGCAACCACTTGCTTGTACTTCTTATGTTATGTCTAACATAAAATGTCTACAGTAATAATCTGTGGAAAATAGAAACATAAGACTATATACAAGTGTTGTTATTTGGACCAATGAAGAAATAAAATAAAAAACCACCTTCCTCTCCAATAGAAAAATCATTCTTTACATAATTTCCCTAGAAGTTGTATTAAAAGAATCTGTATTTTCATGTTAGGATGCCAGAGATTCTGCCTTCCCTTTACTATTATGATCGGGGTCAGAAAAATACTTTTTCCTCTCTGCTTGGCAAGGTACAAATCCCCTAAATCACTGAAAAGAGTGCATAAGATGAAGAGGGTCATAAAAAATGCAGAGACAGTGTGAGAGGACAGAAACTGAAAAAATTATGTTGGTATACCTGAATGTATACCTTAAGAAATTCCTACCACTTCCCCAGCTATGCAAAACTAATAAAAATGGCAGGTTGTTTCATTTCCTTCCACCCACCCATCCATTTCTTCCTTTCTTCCCTCCCTTGCATCCCTCCCTCTCTCCCCTTTTTTCTCTTTCCTTCCCCTCCTTCCTTTACATTTTCATTTTCGAATCTTCTTTTCAGGTACAGACTTTATATGGGAGATATTAATAGGCTTTTTCTACAGGAGAGACTACCACTTACTCAAGCAGGAAATTTTTTTGGATAGCATTTAAAATCAAGCCTGGCTAAGGGTTCTAGTCCCTGACTGACCTCTGCTACTTCTGGCAAGCTCAAAGCAAAAAACATCAGTCCTTCAGGGAAAGCCATACCAAAAAAGCTAGTAGAAGTCCAGAAGGATTTAATTTTTGTTTCAACTGCACTTTCCTATTGGCAGCAGCATTCAAAATGTCTCACTGAATCATAAGGCAATAAATTGAAGCATAAATTGATAAAGTCTACAAAATTCAATTTGTACAAAGAGTAATTCTTGAAAAAAATTCACAATTCGCACTGAGAAAAACTTTTCCAGTTTTCTTTGTTTAGCACATTCATAAGCTACCCTTCAGAATACGGGACATCATGTCAAACAAACCTAAACAACGGCTTGCTCTTCTCCAAACCAACATGGCGTATACATTGGTTTAGCTCAGAAGTCCTTTATGTGCCATACTTCCACTTGATTTCAAGATCTTCCTGCCATGCTCCTAGGCCAAGGGCTTCTCCGTTTTATCACTGCCTTCCTCCCTATCTGCTGGGTTGGATACATCCTCTGCACAGCTTTTCTCTGCCATACCCTGAGCTCTGGCTGCCGCTTCCTACCATTTCACAGTCCTCTCTTCGTCCTTCCCCTTTCCTGTGTCCTCCGTATGCTCTTTTTCCTCACTCTTGTTTCTTTTCTTTTCCTTCAAAGAACTGCTTCAAAGAATCGTTTTCTGATTCATCAGAAGTGAAGCAGAAGTGACATAACCAGCTGAAGAAGCCACAAGATGTTTGACTGTGTCTTGCCTTTCTGCTGCATCTAATGCATCAGTGCCCACCTGTGAGTGAGGCTCTCCATGATGGCCAAAGTGCAACCAGCCAAACCTCAGAGAAACTGAGCCACTGGTCAGGCATAGAGATGCATGATGCACTGGTCAAAAAATCTGCTGGAAGAATATAAGACTTCTGGAGCAAGACTGAAGTTGTGTGCCTCATGACACATGCTGGTTTCTGGTTTAAGAATCACTTTTTGTTCATCTTTCAAAAACAGCCAAAACTACAGATAAAAAGGGAAATAGTAAGATTCTGAACAGCCATTCCCTTTTTTTTCACCCTCCTCTCCTTTTTTTGGCTTGGTTTTACAACTCCACTACAGACCAACCAGGTACCAGAAAGTCAGTAGACTAGAAAAGTCACCCAAGTCTCATGGTACTTCAGCTCAGGACACTTGCTGTCCACTGGGTTCCTGGATAGAACAATGTAAAAAAAGAGGAAGGGACCCATTTTGGAAAATGGGTCCCAGTTAATTCACAGAATTAGAGTGGTTGGGGTTGGAAGGCACCTCTTAAGATCATGCAGTACCATCTCCCTGCTAAAGCAGGTTCACATAGAGCAGGCTGCACAGGATCATGTCCAGGTTGGTTTCGAACACCTCCAGAAAAGGAGACTCCACAACTTCACTGGGCAACCTGTTCAAGTGTTCTGTCACTCTGTCACTTTCCCCATATTCAGATGGGACTTTCTGTGTTTCAGTCTGTGCCCACCACCCCTTGTCCTGTTCCTGGGCAGCACTGGAAAGAGTCTGGTCCCATCTTCTTGACATCCGCCCTTAAGATATTTGTGTGTGTTGATAAGATCATCTATCAGTTGTCTCTGCTCCAGGCTGAACAGGCCCAGCTCCCTCAGTCCACCCCATAAGAGAGATGCTCCCAACTTCTAATCTTCATAGTCCTCTACTGGACCCGCTCCAGAAGCTCTATATCTTTCTTGTACTGAGGAGCCCACAACTGGACACAGCACTCCAGATGCAGCCTCACCAGGGCTGAGCAGAGTATCAGGATGACCTTCCTCAACCTGCTGGCTATGCTCCTCCTAATGCACCCCCGGATACCATCTGCCTTCTTGGCCACAGGGGCACACTCATGGACAGCTTGTTGTCCACTGTGAAATTCTAGATTTCAACTCACTCCATTAATTATTCGGGTCAGAACAAGCCAGCTAAGGTGTGTGCATGTGTATGTGTCAGAGGAGGGCTAAGCCTGCAGCCACATGGTTAGGCATGAAGCACATGGTAAAAGAACACGGTAGAGCCACAGGTGCCTGTGGGGCACCTCTCCATCAAAGAGGGCCTGCCTGGCAGCCCAACCACATTACACCCCCACCTCCAGACTAGCTCCAGCATCTCTCACCCTGGCTGGGAGGGCAGTGAGTGGTCACTGGACCAGCTGTCCTGCCTGTGGGAAGTGGCCAAACTAGACAAACCATATAGAGACAGAGACACAGTTGATTCCATTTGGAGAGTCACAACATGTGACTCTTAGAGGTAAATATTTTTCTCTACTTTCCTTTCTTCTTTCTTCATTCTTGTATGGGGTTGGTGTTTGTTACTGCTTTAGTGCAATTCTTTCCCTCGGTTATATGTTATTCTTGTAAACCTTTTTGCCAAAACACCTATTTTCTCTCTAAATTAAAAGAAATTCTCTTAGAGAATTTGTCTGGATGTGAATTTGTGGATAATAGTGAACCAAAAGGTTTTTTGCAAAACTTTGATTAAATGAGATCTTTTGGACGCCTTAAAAAAAAGTAATATTCCCAGTTAAGCTTATATAGCTTTGAAACTGGGTTGTTACATCTACCAGGCCCCCCAGGTCCTTCTCTGCAGAGCAAGTATACTTGCTTTGTGTGCTTGCATTCTTAGCATAAGGAACACAAGTTTTCTGTTATCTTTTCATCTTTCTGATGGATCAGTGAATGAAGCTGCAAGAATGTACTCATATACTTTGCACATAAGTGGGCTACAATTTTTATTTATTTTCAGATAAAGTCATCAATTATTATTAAAATATAAGTACATTNACTACAGACCAACCAGGTACCAGAAAGTCAGTAGACTAGAAAAGTCACCCAAGTCTCATGGTACTTCAGCTCAGGACACTTGCTGTCCACTGGGTTCCTGGATAGAACAATGTAAAAAAAGAGGAAGGGACCCATTTTGGAAAATGGGTCCCAGTTAATTCACAGAATTAGAGTGGTTGGGGTTGGAAGGCACCTCTTAAGATCATGCAGTACCATCTCCCTGCTAAAGCAGGTTCACATAGAGCAGGCTGCACAGGATCATGTCCAGGTTGGTTTCGAACACCTCCAGAAAAGGAGACTCCACAACTTCACTGGGCAACCTGTTCAAGTGTTCTGTCACTCTGTCACTTTCCCCATATTCAGATGGGACTTTCTGTGTTTCAGTCTGTGCCCACCACCCCTTGTCCTGTTCCTGGGCAGCACTGGAAAGAGTCTGGTCCCATCTTCTTGACATCCGCCCTTAAGATATTTGTGTGTGTTGATAAGATCATCTATCAGTTGTCTCTGCTCCAGGCTGAACAGGCCCAGCTCCCTCAGTCCACCCCATAAGAGAGATGCTCCCAACTTCTAATCTTCATAGTCCTCTACTGGACCCGCTCCAGAAGCTCTATATCTTTCTTGTACTGAGGAGCCCACAACTGGACACAGCACTCCAGATGCAGCCTCACCAGGGCTGAGCAGAGTATCAGGATGACCTTCCTCAACCTGCTGGCTATGCTCCTCCTAATGCACCCCCGGATACCATCTGCCTTCTTGGCCACAGGGGCACACTCATGGACAGCTTGTTGTCCACTGTGAAATTCTAGATTTCAACTCACTCCATTAATTATTCGGGTCAGAACAAGCCAGCTAAGGTGTGTGCATGTGTATGTGTCAGAGGAGGGCTAAGCCTGCAGCCACATGGTTAGGCATGAAGCACATGGTAAAAGAACACGGTAGAGCCACAGGTGCCTGTGGGGCACCTCTCCATCAAAGAGGGCCTGCCTGGCAGCCCAACCACATTACACCCCCACCTCCAGACTAGCTCCAGCATCTCTCACCCTGGCTGGGAGGGCAGTGAGTGGTCACTGGACCAGCTGTCCTGCCTGTGGGAAGTGGCCAAACTAGACAAACCATATAGAGACAGAGACACAGTTGATTCCATTTGGAGAGTCACAACATGTGACTCTTAGAGGTAAATATTTTTCTCTACTTTCCTTTCTTCTTTCTTCATTCTTGTATGGGGTTGGTGTTTGTTACTGCTTTAGTGCAATTCTTTCCCTCGGTTATATGTTATTCTTGTAAACCTTTTTGCCAAAACACCTATTTTCTCTCTAAATTAAAAGAAATTCTCTTAGAGAATTTGTCTGGATGTGAATTTGTGGATAATAGTGAACCAAAAGGTTTTTTGCAAAACTTTGATTAAATGAGATCTTTTGGACGCCTTAAAAAAAAGTAATATTCCCAGTTAAGCTTATATAGCTTTGAAACTGGGTTGTTACATCTACCAGGCCNGCCCACAACTGGACACAGCACTCCAGATGCAGCCTCACCAGGGCTGAGCAGAGTATCAGGATGACCTTCCTCAACCTGCTGGCTATGCTCCTCCTAATGCACCCCCGGATACCATCTGCCTTCTTGGCCACAGGGGCACACTCATGGACAGCTTGTTGTCCACTGTGAAATTCTAGATTTCAACTCACTCCATTAATTATTCGGGTCAGAACAAGCCAGCTAAGGTGTGTGCATGTGTATGTGTCAGAGGAGGGCTAAGCCTGCAGCCACATGGTTAGGCATGAAGCACATGGTAAAAGAACACGGTAGAGCCACAGGTGCCTGTGGGGCACCTCTCCATCAAAGAGGGCCTGCCTGGCAGCCCAACCACATTACACCCCCACCTCCAGACTAGCTCCAGCATCTCTCACCCTGGCTGGGAGGGCAGTGAGTGGTCACTGGACCAGCTGTCCTGCCTGTGGGAAGTGGCCAAACTAGACAAACCATATAGAGACAGAGACACAGTTGATTCCATTTGGAGAGTCACAACATGTGACTCTTAGAGGTAAATATTTTTCTCTACTTTCCTTTCTTCTTTCTTCATTCTTGTATGGGGTTGGTGTTTGTTACTGCTTTAGTGCAATTCTTTCCCTCGGTTATATGTTATTCTTGTAAACCTTTTTGCCAAAACACCTATTTTCTCTCTAAATTAAAAGAAATTCTCTTAGAGAATTTGTCTGGATGTGAATTTGTGGATAATAGTGAACCAAAAGGTTTTTTGCAAAACTTTGATTAAATGAGATCTTTTGGACGCCTTAAAAAAAAGTAATATTCCCAGTTAAGCTTATATAGCTTTGAAACTGGGTTGTTACATCTACCAGGCCCCCCAGGTCCTTCTCTGCAGAGCAAGTATACTTGCTTTGTGTGCTTGCATTCTTAGCATAAGGAACACAAGTTTTCTGTTATCTTTTCATCTTTCTGATGGATCAGTGAATGAAGCTGCAAGAATGTACTCATATACTTTGCACATAAGTGGGCTACAATTTTTATTTATTTTCAGATAAAGTCATCAATTATTATTAAAATATAAGTACATTATTAAAACAAAAGTCATTGTTTCAACAGCAACAAAAAGAGGTATTGCTTTTCTCAGTAGTGTCTCTCCGTAAGTTGTTCCATGTTATTTACCAACCATAACACTTCACTGAGGTTAAGTGAATGAAGGAACAGAGTCAGTGACTAAGGCAACAGAATCATGAAATTAGGTATACGCCAGCACAGGATTAACTATACAGGCCCAGTCTTCTGATCTGCTCAGTTTGGCACCTGACCTGGAGGAATGCACAGCGCATGCATGCTCACTATTCGTGTCCAGTTTCAGCTGTGTGCATACACTGCCTATCTCTTCAATTCTGTCACATTTCTGAAAACGTATCTTTTTTTGGCACATGTCATGTTCAAGACACTTGCTTAGTCAAAAATGCACCACTTTTGGGATATTTCTGGCAATTTAGACTGCAGTACTTACATTTTTAAGCCCAGTGACTGAGATCAAGTTTCTTCAATTTTATTTATTGCTGTGAAGAAATTCACTCTGCATCCTGAGAGTATGTAAGATGACATATGATGAGGTAGCCAGGTAAGTATCAAACAGCAATTCAATTCAACTTGAGAAAGACATTTTAAAATTTTGCTTGAAAAAGTTGAATTATTTTCAAGTCTGTGAATGTGTTTCTTAAAAAGCAAACAGCTGGGTAATTCCTTACTGCACTGAAAGGAATGGCCTAACTTGTACTGATGTCAAAGGGGTAAGATTTCATTGCATATACCAAAAAAGAAGCCACATCAAATAATACAATGAAATAGTAATATATTTTGCAGGGTTGGCAGAGTATGTTCACAGTATGGCAATCATAAAGATGAGACATCAATTAAATTTGTTTCAGAGACAGGAACCAAATTTGTGCACCTTTCAAAGGTGTTTCCTTGTTATGTCCATTACCTAGCATTTTTAATGACGTGTATTTGACCCACTGGAAGAAGAGAACTAATTTGAACTTTATTTCAAGAACAATCCAAGAGAACTAATGAAAATTTCTTAACTTCTCCAAAAGGAAGACAACGTAAGTCTTCTTCTATTTTTGTGCTCTAATACTATGTGAAAAGAAGTTAAGCAGCAAAAAGGGGTGCTAGAAGCAACCGGTGAAAAGATCCCTCTAGCACAAGCTTCATGAGGACAGCTGTATGGCTATTCTTAAGTATAATGTATACCAAAGAGGTATTCCTCACAGCAGACTGGAGCTTCATACCACACTCAGCACAATAGACAGTCTGTGTAAATCACTAATTCAGGGAATATGCATCACAGCACAAGTCTCAGCATACAGCCCAGAAAATATGGAAGAAAGCCTTAAGAGAGCCTAACACCTCCATTGCTTCTCTCTTCTTTGGGATAAGTTGAATCTTTTAGAAGAAATTTGCCTACAGATCCAACACCTGTGAACCATGTTGTCATGGGTTAGGGAAGAGGTGTGGGTTGGTGGGGAATGGGAGGATGAGGGTTGTTCTGCAAAACTTTTTTTTATTTTTGTAAGAAAGCAAAGCAGATGGATCCCGGTGGTTTGCAGTGCGCTGGTGGGTCTGCCCCGTCGGTGCCCAGCCGACCGACGCACACTTGCTGCTGGCCCCGGCCCAGGAGTGGCAGAGTGCAGGGTCCCCGTTGCTGCAGAGTGGAGGCCCCCAGCTGCTCCACAGCCCCCAGAGGTAGTGGCAGCAGCCATCGAATGGTGATGTGAGCTCCTGCGCTGCCCCACCTGGCCTGGAGCCCAGGCAGCGAAATGGCTGCCACGCTGGCTCCCATTCATGCTGCCGGTGAAGGCGGTGGTGGAAGGGGCTGAGCAGCAATGGCTGGGCGGTGCTTGCCGACAGCCACAAGCACGGATGCTCCCATCTCTTAGATCAGTGCATTGCAGGTGCCTGCCAGTCCTTGCCCATGGGGCAACAGGGGCGCGGCACAGGGGTCCCGGCCACTCCTGGTCCCAGAGCGCCAGTGGCAGCAGAGCACACCCGCCAGCTCCCTGCTGCCACTGCAGCTCACGCTATTGCTGAATGGAAACAGTGGTGTGGTGGGCATGCGGTGCTTGCCTGGGCCAGGTGGTGCTGCCCCAGTGGCGCCATGCAGAGCTGGCCACTGGTGGTGGCATTGGACTGGCTGCTGCTGACAACGTGGGTGGTCTCACGGCAGCAGGTGTCCTGTGGGGGTTGCTGCTGCCACGAGCACCACTCCTGTGCCTCCTTACTTGGTCCATGCCAGGTGGGTCTGCCAGGTGCAGCACCGGCCGCCCAGGACCACGTCTGGGAGAGCCGCACACAGGTGGTGCCCCGGGCTGCCCCAGGGGTCCCTGCAGCGCTGGCAGAGTTGGCTGGCGGCAGGGGCAGCGCCTGCCACGGGGGTGGGAATTGTCATGTTTGCCTTGTGGTGGATCCCGGAGAGGGGAGGGCGGTGCCCCAGTGCCATGTGACACTGAAGCATGCTGCTGACCAATTGAAAAGCAGCACACACGAGAAAAAGAGCCCGAGAAAGCGTGAGAACAGGGCATTATAAAAGGAAGCCATGGAAGTCCTAGCCCCTTTTCAGCTTGGCTTTTGTCCTGGCTCCCTCTTGGCTCCCTTTTCAGCTCCTGGCTCTCGGCTCTCTCCCTCGGCCCGGGCAGCAGTGTGGCTGGACCAACAGCGGAGACAGTGCAGTGCTGAGGACCACACAGCTCTGAGCAGAGGTATCTCTTCCCCTTGGGGTCCACCAGGGTTTCCTTTCACTCTATTTTTCAGCAGCTCCGGAGTGGGGACCCTGTTGCATCACCTCCCTCCAGGAGGCACCATTCCTTCCTTTCCCTCTACAGCTCAGCAGTTCAGAGCAGCAAAGGGGTTATTTCTTTTGTATGTTATTGTCAGGTTGAAGTTTTGTAAATAATAAATTACTGTGTTGTTGTTTCTCTATGACGTCTCTTGTCAATTGTCCTAACCTACTGTCCAAACCAGGACATATGTATTTCTTAATTTTTAATTTATAGTTATCTTTTTCATATTGCCAACTCCAATCCAAAGACCTAGCCAAGTCTACTTCTCCCAGTAATCTCAAAGGACTGGATTCTTGTGAATCAAGCTTTGGCTACACTTTCATCTAGATATGTTCTTTATTTTGCTAGATTGTATTTAGGAGGGATGAGAAACTGAGATTATGTTAAAAGACTTAATTCTGTGGGTGTTCTCTGTCCTTAAACTTAGGAATTATACTGAACTACAAATTTATGGATGCAAAATTGACAAGTTTTTAATCAAGTTATTTCTTTCAAAGTATAATTTATTATTGTTTCCAAAATTATCTTCCACAGTCTATTACAACAACAAACACTAGTGCATGCTGATCAAAATATCAACTCAGTGGCTGATCTGATCTAACTGAGAGAAAGGGAAGCTTGTAAAAAATGTTTAAAGACTAAATAGTACAACTAATGCCAAGTTTCACTTGACTCACACTGTATGGAAGCTGAGGCCCTAATAGCCAATGTTCTTGTCTGCCAGAGGCCCATGTTTTCAAGTTTAAACAGATTTTATATTTGCCTGTAATACTTACAGTAATCACCAAGTTGAACTAAAGAAGACATTAAATAATTCATATGACACCATATATTATATTTAATTTTCTCTTTATGATGCATTAAGAAACATTTTGGAAAAAAAAATCATAATTAGTATGGGCGTGTGTACCCAAACGTCTATGTGTGAGATATTTTGGAAACTAAAGGCTCTAACTTCTCTTTTCTGAAAGGCACTTGATTTTACAAGACGAGAACAGGAACTTTCAAATAAAGAGGAAAAACATGAATGCACAGAAGGAACACGTCTGTTATGGTGCAGTTCATATTGCAGTCCAAAAACAACACAAGGAAAGGCATGCAAACAACATAACAATTTTGGTGTCTGGTGGGATTTTAGATAACTAGGAAATTTTTGGTTAAGAGCAAACTAAAAAAAAGAGCTATGAAAACTCACTATATTCCACCTCTAGCCCCTATGGCTACACTGCTCTGAAGAGGCTGCTGAAAAAAGACAAACCTCTGACATTTCTGACTCTCCTTCAAAGGGAAGCAGAGAGTCTGAGTGTTCCCTGTTCCAGCTTGAAGGCTGTTCAAGCGTACACTGGTGTTTTAAGACAGAACAGGTATGTATCAGAGGTCAGAAAATCCCTTTTCACAGGTTGTTATAAACAAAGCAGAGCCGTGGGACAGCAGTGAGAGGAAGTGGTTTCGGGTGGCAGCCCATGGTCTGGGAAGCAGTCCAGGTCACTGATTGCCTGTGGTGCCCCAGAGCAAGGACTGTGACATGTGCAGGCTACACCTTTGTTCAATCTCATCTAAAGGAATCCTGGAAAATGTAATCCCAGTATCTGCTGGGATTTGCAGACCTCCATAGAAAGGTATATTTGTAAGGAGTTCAAGATAGATGCAGCTTCCTTTCTAATAACTTGAAGTCTGACATAAACCAGAGATGATATTCATCACCCCTCTATGCAGAGAAACAACATTCTTGTTTGATTTTCAGTGTCAAAGCTGAGGAGGCAGCCAGTAATTGTTCCACAGCAACACCTGGTATAGTTTTAAACTCTGTAAACACGTCTTTTTTTGTTGTTGTTAAACTTACTAGAAGTGACTTTAGTTGCTTTTTTGTTTAGACTTTTCCACTAGAACTCTGGAGAGAAATCTCTCTTCAGAGAGAACGTGCTAGGCAAAGCCTGCAGAGAAAATTGGCCTGTAACATCTAGGAAAAGCAAACATGGATTCAAAGGTTAAGGTACAGACAATGAAGAAATTAATTAGGCCAATGAACACACTCAGCTACCCACCCACTCCTTCATCCAAATATAATGGCATAGCTACACCCCACCTGTGGGTACCTCAAGAGGGATGAGGATCAGATAATGCAAACAGTGTAAGATGCAACATGGGAATATACACAAGCTCCAAATATGCCATCCAGGACAGGTGTACCTATGCACATTCGCTTTCTGGTCTGCAACACTAATACCTTGCAGACTCAGTGACTTCAGGCTTGGAGGGGCCCTGATGATTGCTGGTTTACCTCCTGTTGTGCAAAGACCACAAAACTTTACTCTCCAACTGAAAGAAACCACTATTTTCAAACATGTATGCATCACTTAGCCCAATGTGGTATGCCTGAACTACAGGCAATTGTGCAGGTGGAAGACTTACCCGTTTCCCAATCCATCTTTATAGCTCATGAAAAGCTTAAAAGCAGCTTCTTTAAATTCCTAGCACAGCTTAAATTCGGGCAATATTTAGAGTCCTTCATTTCTGAAGTGACTCTCCAACCTTCTTTTCCACAATTCAGAATTCAACAAACTCCATCCAAAATTCCTGGTAAGCACTTTATTGTGACTGGCTTATTTAAAATCATCCCTGCTGTACTTCTCTGTTATCTTCTTCAACTACCCTAAAGACTGTAAGATTCTATAAAAAGCTGTTTATATAAATTAAAACAGCAAAAAAAATTCTGCCAATAAATTCTATTGTATGATACCAAAATCAAACCTCAAGGTATTTCACATACCCCAAAGCTGAGGCTGAAAAAGGATCACAGTTAAAATAGTTACAAAATTGCATGTTGAGAATAGAAAATGTCTTTCAAAATAAATTTCTGACAGGAAACATTGTTTAGGTATAACTGAAATTTTGTCTTTTTTTTATTTGACAAATTTTTTCCATGCTGATAAACAACCTAGAAGATCCATTAAGGCCACTTCAGTATGGCTGCGCTGGGGCCATTCTGCCTTCTCCCAGCAGCTCTCAAGAACAGTGCAGCCTTGGGAGAATTTAGTTTTCAGGCACCTGACGCACCAGTTCTAGACCAAGCTTCTGGCTAAGATCACACCTTTCATAACACAGATTTTTCTCCTCTCAGATCAAGCCGTTTGGAGAAACACAAGTGGAACCACGAAGTACCTCTAGAAAGATGCAGTTCAGGTTTGTACTAACTCAGAATAAATTACTTTGTGACTTATAGATTTAAAATGCACAAAATAATGGAGAAAACCTCACCTTACAGTAACAAAAGAATGAAACATTACAATTTTTTGCCTCCATTAATGATTTAAGAGTAAATACAGTCTGTGGATGTATGAAAAACTGGTGGATAATGGCTACGCAGACTGCTGCATGTCTATAGCAGTGGTGTGTTTGTGTTTGTCAGATGTGAGACCTTGGAAAGCCTCACCTGTGCCACATTTAGGAGTAGATACAATATATTTTGGTAAGCTCCATCATTCTATCCAAGTAAGAGACAAACAGACACTAGCCTATTTGAGGACGCGCAAGAAAAAAAGAGGAATAATTAATGCAAACTTACACTCAGAATTTGCTGCCCGCCATGAGGGACACCTTTTTTGAATGCAACAAGAATAACCAACTGAGAGAGCTTTAAAAGGGGTTCATGGCCAAGGAACTGCACGCAGACATAAAGTAGATTAATGAGTGACAAGCTCACATCTGTCTGTGAAAGCGACTGAAGTATTACAGCTAGGTCAACCCCATGTGAAGTCTATCGTATACAGTGTATTTTCTCTGTCAGGCATTACTCCTAAAATAAACAGCACTGTGCTCCATAAAAGCTACGTGGTGACCGTCTTGCCTTGTGTGTGTGCTGATTTGCTAGCAATAATCAAGATTATGTGAGGGGACACCAGACCCATGGATTCTCAAAGATCACATGTTGACAGCTCATTAGATGTTAAAAGAGGGTATGGGAACAGGGGTAATAGGAGATATTTGCACTACTGAGGTGAGATTTTCAAGGGTCTTAATATGATCAGTTTATCTAAAAGGAGACACAAGATCTCTATCCATATGGAAAACAAAACAAGGAATAAAAGGCTCTTTAATACAGCAGCAGAAAGCATAAGTTGAAGTTAGACAAGTTAGAAATCTGGAAAAGAATTAGCAGTGACGGTGAATAATGACAGGAGCAAGCTCCTAAAGAAAATAGAAGATTATTTTCTTTTCAGATCATGACCAAATGCCTTCCTGGAAGACAAACTTCAGGGAAACAAAAAACACTAGGCTCAGTACAGGTGCAAGTAAAATGTTATGGCCTGTGTTAAACAAGAGGTCAGACAAAATGATCTAATATTCTTTTCAGATCTTAAATGCCATGGATGTCTGGGCTTGTCTGCATGGTATTTTGTTGGTAGGCAAGGACTCACTTTCTGGGTCTGGATGAATCCTTGCCATCAAGGCTGTGCAGCTGTGGTTAGCATGGGGCACAGTCAACCTAATGCTCCTGACTGGGCATCAGCCAGCTCCCAACACAGAATCAAGTTTCACCTGTCTGCAAAATACCACACAGATACACCTACCCCTACCTAGCAAGCCAGCCAACCTAGTGAATTTTTGGAGATAAGGAGACAGGAGGTATGTCTATGCCATGTCCTGGAATGCAATGCAGGGATTTCTGAGATAGCACCCATGGTATTCACACTGGACCAAGTGGTAGTACAGCCAGCTCAGCCCATCAAAAAAACCTGCCCAAGGGGCAAGGCTAACCAGGCTGCAGTGCCTTCAAGACCAAGAGCTGTATCTCACAGGGACAGGGCAGGCCACACCAGGACAGTCAGCCTATATAGTGACTGGACAGTGACTACCCCTACTGCAGCAAGGGTGGGCATTAGGTTCTCATATGGTACTCCAAGGCAAATTGTATCATGGATTCTACTCTTCTGGAGGAAGAATGAGAGTTCAAAATGTGCTCACTGGTTATAGCTGGAGCTTAAGTGTTCTGAAAGGACAACCTGCATTCCCTTCCATCAAACTCTCAGCAACTGCTTGGTGACTTGTCTCTCAGAATGAACCAAACAAAAGCAATTCCAACTGCAAAGGGAGCGATGTAGTCACACTGTTTTCTGTGCTCAGCATCTTAAGACTAGAATAATGAACAAGGTGCTAAGAATATGCATTGGACATGCAAAGAAGGGCAAATGAATTGCATGGTGCTAATATTGCCACCAGAGTCTGTCTTTACAGAAAGTAGAGTGAGCAACCCACTGAAAATCCTTAGTTTCTCAGCACAGAGCTCTACACCAACAAGAAAAACACAGCTTGAGCAAAGAAGACAGAACACAGTCCTGAGGGAAGAATGTTTTCCAAAATGGCTTATGCCACAGGACTGAATTAATGCTGTGAAGAAGTATTGAAGTGAAAACCAAATGTGAAATTCAGATGTTTACTCCACTTGAGACCATTTGACTCAAAATCATAGGTGCTGGGAAGGAATTAATATGGGAAAAGAGATTAACCACTTCTCCAGAAACATAACTACAGAAGAACACTTGAAAATACTTAAAGATTTGTAAGAAGCAGCAGAAGTTTGCATCATACAGAGAACTCAATAAAAATAGGAAAAGACAGAGGTAAAAACAAATATAAGCTAACCTTTAAAAGCAGAAACTCCTTTGTTGCAGGATGTACTTACTGAGATACAGTCTCCTCTGGGAATGGCTGGCACTGCATCCCTTCCTTCCCCCTTTTTAAGGTATCAGATACTCAATTTACATGATTAGCCGATAATCTCAGCTTTTATTCAATAAAAAAGGTTTTCCAGTCCTTCACAATGTGAAGATCTTAAGGCCCTAAGGATTAACCTATCAAGGCAAAATTCCCAAGCTTGCATATTTCTGGGCCTCTGCACTTTTAGTCCTGACTATTCATATCTTAATGCTTGCAAGCTTACCCCTCAAGACCACTGACACCTGGTGAAGAGCCCAAAAATAATAGCACTAGTGTAGGATGCTCAGGGTTTATCTATATATTTCATGGGGATCATGTAAAGAAATTCTCAATAAGAAGGACTGGTGCATGAGCAGTACTAGCACATATGACTAATTCCACAGGATAGCTCTTGAAAGCATCCTGAGTCACTAATTTTGTGGGTGGATAGTTCCTTGATAGAATAATGTCCAGCTGAAGGGGCAGAGTAATTGAAAAGAGGCACTGGGGGTGGGATTTAAACAGTATTGTAGCTACTGGATATGAACTATAAAACATGGTAAACATTTCAAAAATACTTACAAATTGCAAAACAGAAAACTTTAGAATTATAAAAATGACCTTAAAGTTAAGCTTTTCTGTAATCATAGAACCTTAGTAAGTTGAAAATTCCTTCTTCTCTCTCTGTTGTGCACCAGTATGATTCTCACAAACACATCACTTCAGTTGCTGTACTAGGAACAAAAACAGGATGGATATTAGACATTGGAAACACTCCATTTGCCTTTACCACAAGGGTATTTTTTCCCATGGATCGTAAGAAGGGCAGACGGGCATTCCCTTGAGGCAAACAGAGATGTTTTCAGAACATCATGCAACAGGAATACTCCCTGACAACATGTCTATAATAATATGTTCTAAGTACAACTTTCTGTACTGCACCTTAGGCTATTTGGTGGTGAACATATTTTTATGCCCATTCATTTTCCCCGAACTTGTGTTCGGACAAGATGAACTAAACATCAGCCTTTTAAAAGCAGGACATCTCATTTAGCCACACAGATGTTCCTTACAAGTCAACAGGTCCACAAAATTTTCTGAAAAACTATTACCAGTTTCTCAATCAGCAGGGTGGAAAATGTTATGATGAAAGAAATGCACTTAGTCACAGAGTTATCTCGTGAGCAGACAGATTCCAACCCATTCCTTGTACTAGCATCCAGCTTCCTTATAGAGGCTCTATGTGGCCACAGTTTGGTAAAGATGTGAAAAGTGAGACAGTGCCAAATGCCATCCAAGGCTTCCCTATGGACAGACTTGCAAAATAAAGTAAAGAAGATGGCTGAGTTTGTTTCAGTCCCATGAGGCTTCACCCAACACACAGCTCATCTAAATGCAAAACCAGGTGGCATTTCCCCAAGCACCAACAGGTAAACATCAATCCCTGGCTTGAGGTGTGTGCTAGACAACTCAGCTTGGTTCTCTCTGGGTAGCTCACCAGCTCCTTCTTTGTACCTCTATTAGCACAGGTTTGGTGAATGCTCTGCCACGAACACAGCAAGTGAAATAAGATTGTTAACTCTCTCATGCTCTCAGAACAGCTACCTTCCCATTACATCTCCAAGAATTCCAGCTGCAGTAGCTCTTTGCACTGAGAAAAACAGCTTTTCTGTGCTGCTGATAGTCCTTTCCATTTCACATCTGGACATTGTTAACTGTATCCCATGTGGTCTGAGTTTTAGCAGCAAAAACGCTCCAACAAATTCTATTAGAACTGGATTATTTATATGAACCTAGATAATATTACTTAGAATCATAGAATCATAGAATATCCTGAGTTAGAAAGGACCCATGGGGAACTATATTTCCCTTCCTCTTCATATTGACACTTCACCTTGACCTGTCCTTTGAAATAACTGCTAAGGAAACCTCATGTTTTAGTGTCTGGAAGTTCAGAAATGAAAAGGTCAGAAGCTGAAAATAATTTAAGCATGACATCTCTGTTTAGGAGAGCTTAAGTATATATGGGTGTCGGAAGTCAGAGCTAAAACTCAAATGATGCTGTGAGGCCGTGACTTTCCCTCAAATACCAACAGCTTACAGTAACCTCTCTTTTTGCAAAGTCACAATCTGCTGCCATAGAAAGAATTACATTAGCAGAAATTGAATGCATTGCTGCAAATCTTTGAGGGACAAAACACTACAGGGGAAAAAAGATACATATACGTATATGCATGTTCTGCAGCTGCAAAAAAGAAGAGATAAATAAAACTGGGAATGCTGAGTAGAGCTGTGAAAATCATTTTAAGTTGTTAACATGGAGGAAAAATTACCCATGTCTTGGATAGTAAAATCTACTACCTTTCCAGAGGATGGACAGTTATAAATGTATCAAAAAGTTATTTGGTGCAAAAACACTTCTGCAGAAATATCTTTGTTTAACATTCATGCTACACTTAGTTGGAAGCAAGGGTAAGGAAAATGCTCTTTGAAAGCCAACTACCACAGGTAACTAAAGGAACCAAAGTATTGCATTTTTTAAAAAAATCAGCACTAACAGGGGAATCAATTTAATAAGTTGCAGAATCCTTTCCACTCCATTCAAGAAGGAAAAATGCTCTCACATTGGATCATCAATGTGCCTAAGCTGTGTGGCAGAGAAATAATCTTTAGAACTGGGAATGTGAGAATGAAGGAGACAATGGTTTACAACAGTCAAATACTTGTTCCATTATTTTACTTTCTCAGTTTAAGTTAGTTTTAAGCCCATCACTGCAAATTAACCAGCTATCAGAGCTTTTTGCTGTCCTCAGTGCTACATCATTGTGTTGCATGAGGTGGCAGAAAACATAATGCACTCCAAGGCTGCTGCCTGAGGCTTGCTACGGTTGCATGTTCTCACTCAGACTCTGCCAGAGAGTATATATCATTTTGGGATTTACGTCATGGATAAAAGTGGTGTAGTGCGGGATGCAGAAAGGCTGTGCTTGGATGGCTTGTATCTTATTTATGAATGGGTGTATGTAGGCATGAAGTGTTAAGAGAATGCTGCAGACCACACAAGGCTGAAGCCGTGCTGTGCCGTAGCAAACTTAAACAATTCCTCTGCTCCTAGCAAGGACTGGCTCTTGGGGAAAGTGTTTATTGCCAGCATTCATAATCAGGAAAATGAAAGAGAACAGGTTTTATTTGTGCTATAAATCATTCAAAGCACCAAAACACTCCATTTTAGTCAGAAGAAAACCAAATTTTGGTGTGATCTCTGACAAAAAAGGCACTTTTTTTTTTTTTTTAACTGAAACAAGTATCTTTGAGACAACAGAACCAAATACCATTTTTCAAGAGTCTTGTCTATGATTCTTACTTAAGGAGGAAAAGGCATTGAAATCGTAAGATGATTGAGAGGGCCCGGTACTGTAACAAACCAGTTTTGAAGAATTGAAAGCACCATAACTGAGCCTTTCAGCTTGTAGGCCAATGCAGAAAAGATGAGCTCTGGCAGGGCGTGACTGTCTGCCAAATTCCTACTAATTAGTAGTAAGGATAGCTGAAGAAACTGGCCTCTGAAGGGAAAAATAAAGCTTGAAACCTCAGACCAACTTCTTCAGGAGCAGAACTACAGCTGAAGAGAATAGTAGATCCACGTGTGTGGATAGATATAGGCTAATTCCTATAAATAGCTCCAAGCTGGCAGCGCTATGGCAGTAACAGAAGCCAGACTGTGGTAACAGCCGGCTCTGCTATAGAAATTTTCATTGTAATGCCATCTTCCTTCTTGCTGTGGGAGATGTATTAAAAAAAAAGATCTGGATAGTATATTAAAACCCTATAAGGCTTTCAACAAGGTCTCATAAAGTTACATGAGCAATTTTTACATTTCCTTTTAGAAATTCAGTTCAATCTCTACGCAATACCTACAAAACTGCTACGTTTCACTGTTTCCATGAAAATGCCAAGGAACATAACCCTCAGATACAATTCTTAGTCCAGTAAGTTTTCTCTACAACAGTAGCAATGGTGGTAAGGAACCTTATACTGAAAGAGTTTAGATAAATTCGACAGATTAAGGAAGCAAGTATCCTTTATTACTCTTGTTGCTGTTTTTAATTTAAACCAATAAGCAATTATAATACTCCAGAATTAATGTCACACCTCTCAATTAGAAAAAGAATATATAAGGCTAAGTAAACTGCCTTTAATACTCTTGTAAAGTTTAATTCATTTGTCTGCAAAGTAATCTAAGATATCTGGAAGATTAAGCATGATTTTCTTCTCTTAGCAAAGATTAGAATATGGTCGAGAATTCTGGTGCAGTAATGCAAATGAGACTGGTTTCTACAAACATAGCGAAAACACTAGATTCTCGAGTACATTCACATCGAATGCATTGACAAAATTAAGGAGAAAGAGGAGTAACATTATAGCACTGTTCTACCCTTCTGACACTGGGGCTGCTGGGGCTCACAGTTCTTGCAAGAGTACAGGAGGATAATCTCCTATTCTAACAGGTACTGACAGGAACTGCCTGGTCTGTGTCACCTCTGAGAGGACCAAACAGGGGCTATAGTTCTGTTTAAACGTGCAGTTAAAACACTGTCAGACATTTTTAAATGCCAAGAAATTTTACGTATTCCTATTTATATTTTGAAATTGCAGTCACAGAGTGTTCAGACTTGCCCTTCTCGGACTAGTAATGTATAGGTGGGATCTTCCATGTACAAGCCAACTTGATAAAATATGCTTTCAGGTTCACCACAAAATGTTCTTCTTGACAGTGTAAAACTTAGCAAGAGGCTGTACAGTATTATATTACACGGTAATGGTATTTCCAGAAAAAAAAAAAAAAGGAATTACACATGAATAAGGCAATGAAAGTATGTAGGTAACCATGGCTACTGTTGTGAACCAAATAACATTTTTTATACAGCTGTGAATATTTGTATTATTGCCAGCTAAGCTGAGAGTTCAGATTTGAGACTGCACTGGTAAACACTGAATTCTTGCCAGAAGAAAGGTACTTCCCAAAGTGGATCCAGGCCTCCACATCATGCCACTGCTCATTCTGGTATAACTTTGTCTAGTAAACATACATCTTATTACCTCAGTCAAAATTATCAAAACACAACTCTTTATGGCCACTCCTTATACTTTACTGTCAATGACACACTTTTGCACAAGTTTTTTTTTTTTGTCTTAGGGTTATTTTTATTTCCTCTTATCATACACCTGCAATAACAACTTTTGACACAGCTTTTGAAATATCTTTGACTCCATAAAAGAGACTTTTGAAAGATCTTTAGAAAAATTGCAAACTCTCAGCTTCCCTTGATTGAAAATACTGGCAACACCCCCACCCTACTTTGGTCCCAACAGCATTCCTGGACAATAAAAGAAAAAAGGGTTCCAAAATGACAAGGCAGATGAGAGGGACCTTTTCTCCTTTGACATACTTTCAATTTCCAAGTTCCTTCTTAAATCATCATTCTGTTTACATATTGGGGTCTCTCTTCTTCAATCAATCATCATCTGAGAAGGAAAAGAAACCTAAGGGATTTTCCTCCTTACAGAGAAAAGGTACACCCAGAATCAAATTATTTGGAATAAGCTGACAGTAGTTGCTATACTAAAAGAAAACATAAACACAAAAGTAGTTGGTGAGATGAACCTGTACTTCCAGTGATATAAACAAAACAAAAATAATGAAACGCCTATTGTAACTAAGTGAAGCAGGATTCAGCAACATCTCTATTCAAAAATTGAGTCACTTCTTCCTTCCAATAGAGCATGAGCTTGAAACCCAAGTGAGTGCTCTTTCACTCACTATCAAATTGTCTTCTTTG